>QLOH01001197.1:0-65605 GCA_026901365.1 Sesbania bispinosa | reverse complement strand
AATGAAAACTAAGTTTTCTCATGAATGCAATGTAATTCGTAATGCATGCAATGGAATGAAAAAAAGTCGTAAGGGTTTCATCATTGAAGCATTGCATGAAAATATGTTCATAATGATTTCGTAATGCATGCATGCAACGAAAAATAAGTTCGTAAAGGGTTTCACATTGGATGCAATTATGAAAAATAAGTTCGTAAGGCTTTCGTATTGCATGCATTCAATGAAAAAGTTCGCAAAGAGTTTTATATGGATGAAATGCAATGAAAATAAGTTCGTAAATATTTCGTAATGCATTCAATGCAATGAAAATAAGTTCGTAAATGAGTATCCTATCATGCAATGCAATGAAAATAAGTTCGTAAATTGTTTTCTCATGGATGCAAAACAATGAAAAATAAGTTCGTAACTGATTTCATAATGCATGCAATGCAATGAAAAAAAGTTCTAAAGGGTTTCATTGGATGCAATGCAATGAAAAATAAGTTCGTAAAGGGTTTCATTGGAGGCAATGCAATGAAAATAAGTTCGTAAATTATTTTATATGGGATGCAATGCAATGAAAAATAAGTTCGTAAATGATTTCGTAATGCATGCAATGCATGAAAATAAGTCGTACATTGTTTTCTCATGGATCAATGTAATGAAAAATAAGTTATAAATGATTTCGTAATGCATGCAATAATGAAAAAAAGTTCGTAAAGGGTTTCAATTGAAGCATTGCATTGAAAAAAATAAGTTCATAAATGATTTCGTAATGCATGCAATACATGAAAAATAAGTTCGTAAAGGGTTTCATTGAAGCAATGCAATGAAAATAAGTTCGTTAAGGATTTGTAATGCATGAAATGCAATGAAAAATAAGTTCGTAAATATTTCGAACGCATTATGAAAAATAAGTTTGTAAATGATTTCTTAATGCATGCAATGCAATGAAATAAGTTCGTAAAGGGTTTCATATATGGATGCAATGCAATGAAAATAAGTTCGTAAATGATTTCATAATGCATGCAATGCAATGAAAAATATTTCGTAAATTGTTTTCTCATGGATGCAATGCAATGAAAAATAATCTGGTAAATTGTTTTCTCATGGATGCAATGCAATGAAAAATAAGTTCATAATGATTTCGTATGCAATGCAATGATGAAAAAAAGTTCGTAAACGGTTTCACATGGAAGCATTGCATTGAAAAATATGTCATAATTATTTCGTAATGCATGCAATGCTGAAAAATAAGTTCGTAAAGGGTTTCATATGGATGCAATGCAATGAAAAATAAGTTCGTAAATGATTTCGTAATGCATGCAATGCAATGAAAAATAACTTCGTAAATTGTTTTCTCATGGATGCAATGCAATGAAAAAATAAGTTCATAATGATTTCATAATGCATGCAATGGAATGAAAAAAAAAGTTCGTAACGGTTTCGTATGAAAGCATTGTAATGAAAAATAAGTTCATAAATGATTTCGTAATACATGCAATTAGAATGAAAAAAAGTTCGTAACGGTTTCGTATTAAAGCATTGTAATGAAAAATAGTTCATAAAGTGTTTCATATGGATGCAATGCAATGAAAAATAAGTTCGTAAGGATTTCGTAATGCATGAAATGCAATGAAAAATAAGTTCGTAAATTGTTTTCTCATGGATGCAATGCAATGAAAAATAAGTTCATAAATGATTTCGTAATGCTTGCAATGGAATGAAAAAAAGTTCGTATAGGGTTTCACATGGAAACATTGCATTTAAAAATATGTTCATAAATGATTTCGTAATCCATGCAATGCAATGAAAATAAGTTCGTAAAGGGTTTCATATGGATGCAATGCAATGAAAATAAGTTCGTAAAATATTTCGTAACGCATTATGAAAAATAAATTCGTAAATAATTTCATATTTCATGCAATGCAATGAAAAATAAGTTCGTAAAGAGTTTCATATGTATGCAATACAATGAAAAATAAGTTCGTAAATGATTTCGTAATGCATGCAATGCAATGAAAAAAATAAGTTCGTAATGATTTCGTAATGCATGCAATGCAATGAAAAATAAGTTCTTAAAACGTTTCATATGGATGCATGCAATGACAAATAACTTCGTAAATTGTTTTCTCATGAATGCAATGCAATGAAAATAAGTTCATAAATGATTTCTTAATGCATGCAATGGAATGAAAAAAAAGTTCGTAACGGGTTTCGTATGGAAGAATTGCAATGAAAAATAAGTTCGGAAAAGGTTTCATATGGAGGCAATGCAATGAAAAATAAGTTCGTAAATTATTTTATAATGGATGCAATGCAATGAAAAATAAGTTCGTAAATGATTTCGTAATGCATGCAATGCGATGAAAATAAGTTCGTAAATTGTTTTCTCATGGATGCAATGTAATGAAAATAAGTTCATAAATGATTCGTAATGCATGCAATGGAATGAAAAAAAAGTTCGTAAAGGGTTTCAAATTGAAGCATGCATTGAAAATATGTTCATAAATGATTTCTAATGCATGCAATGCAATGAAAAATAAGTTCGTAAAGGGTTTCATATGAAAGCAATGCAATGAAAAATAAGTTCGTTAAGGATTTGGTAATGCATGAAATGCAATGAAAAATAAGTTCGTAAAATATTCGTAACGCATTATGAAAAATAAGTTTGTAAATGATTTCATAATGCATGCAATGCAATGAAAAATAGTTCGAAAGGGTTTCATATGGATGCAATGGCAATGAAAAAATAAGTTCGTAAATGATTTCATAATGCATGCAATGCAATGAAAAATAATTTCGTAAATTGTTTTCTCATGGATGCAATGCAATGAAAAATAAGCTGGTAAATTGTTTTCTCATGGATGCAATGCAATGAAAAATAAGTTCATAATGATTCGTAATGCATGCAATGGAATGAAAAAAAAGTTCGTAAACGGTTTCACATGGAAGCATTGCATTGAAAATATGTTCATAAATTATTTCGTAATGCATGCAATGCAGTGAAAATAAGTTCGTAAAGGGTTTCATATGGATGCATGCAATGAAAATAAGTTCGTAAATGATTTCGTAATGCATGCAATGCAATGAAAAAGAACTTCGTAAATTGTTTTCTCATGGATGCAATGCAATGAAAAATAAGTTCATAATTGATTTCATAATGCATCAATGGAATGAAAAAAAGTTCGTAACGGGTTTCGTATGAAGCATTGTAATGAAAAATAAGTTCATAATGATTTCGTAATGCATGCAATAGAATGAAAAAAGTTCGTAACGGGTTTCGTATGAAAGCATTGTAATGAAAATAAGTTCATAAAGTGTTTCATTTGGATGCATCAAGAAAATAAGTTAAAGGATTTCGTAATGCATGAAATGCAATGAAAAATAAGTTCGTAAATTGTTTTTCCATGGATGCAAGTAATGAAAAATAAGTTCAATAATGATTTCGTAATGCTTGCAATGGAATGAAAAAAAAGTTCATAAAGGGTTTCACATGGAAACATTGCATTGAAAAATATGTTCATAAATGATTTCGTAATCCATGCAATGCAATGAAAAATAAGTTCGTAAAGGGTTTCATATGGATGCAATGCAATGAAAAATAAGTTCGTAAATATTTCGTAACGCATTATGAAAAATAAATTCGTAAATGATTTCATATTCATGCAATGCAATGAAAAATAAGTTCGTAAAGAGTTTCATATGGATGCAATACAATGAAAAATAGTTCGTAAATGATTTCGTAATGCCTGCAATGCAATGAAAAATAAGTTCTTAAAGCGTTTCATATGGATGCAATGCAATGACAAATAACTTCGTAAATTGTTTTCTCATGAATGCAATGCAATGAAAAATAAGTTCATAAATGATTTCTTATGCATGCAATGGAATGAAAAAAAAGTTCGTAACGGGTTTCGTATGGAAGCATTGCAATGAAAAATAAGTTCGGAAAAGGTTTCATATGGAGGCAATGCAATGAAAAATAAGTTCGTAAATTATTTTATAATGGATGCAATGCAATGAAAATAAGTTCGTAAATGATTTCGTAATGCATGCAATGCGATGAAAATAAGTTCGTAAATTGTTTTCTCATGGATGCAATGTAATGAAAAATAAGTTCATATGATTTCGTAATGCATGCAATGGAATGAAAAAAAAGTTCGTAAAGGGTTTCAAATTGAAGCATTGCATTGAAAAAATATGTTCATAAATGATTTCGTAATGCATGCAATGCAATGAAAATAAGTTCGTAAAGGGTTTCATATGAAAGCAATGCAATGAAAAATAAGTTCGTTAAGGATTTGGTAATGCATGAAATGCAATGAAAAATAAGTTCGTAAAATATTCGTAACGCATTATGAAAAATAAGTTTGTAAATGATTTCTTAATGCATGCAATGCAATGAAAATAAGTTCGTAATGATTTCATAATGCATGCATGCAATGAAAAATAATTTCGTAAATTTGTTTTCTCATGGATGCAATGCAATGAAAATAAGCTGGTAAATTGTTTTCTCATGGATGCAATGCAATGAAAAAGTTCAAATGATTTCGTAATGCATGCAAGGAATGAAAAAAAAGTTCGTAAACGGTTTCACTGGAAGCATTGCATTGAAAAATATGTTCATAAATTATTTCGTAATGCATGCAATGCATGAAAAATATTCGTAAAGGGTTTCATATGGATGCAATGCAATGAAAAAAAGTTCGTAAATGATTTCGTAATGCATGCAATGCAATGAAAAATAACTTCGTAAATTGTTTTCTCATGGATGCAATGCAATGAAAAATAGTTCATAAATGATTTCGTAATGCTTGCAATGGAATGCAAAAAAAGTTCATAAAGGGTTTCACATGGAAACATTGCATTGAAAAATATGTTCATAAATGATTCGTAATCCATGCAATGCAATGAAAAATAAGTTCGTAAAGGGTTTTCATATGGATGCAATGCAATAAAAAATAAGTTCGTAAAATTTCGTAACGCTTATGAAAATAAATTCGTAATGATTTCATATTTCATGCAATGCAATGAAAAATAAGTTCGTAAAAGTTTCATATGGATGCAATACAATGAAAAATAAGTTCGTAAATGATTTCGTAATGCATGCAATGCAATGAAAAATAAGTTCGTAATGATTTCGTAATGTATGCAATGCAATGAAAAATAAGTTCTTAAAGCGTTTCATATGGATGAATGCAATGACAATAACTTCGTAAATTGTTTTTCTCATGAATGCAATGCAATGAAAAATAAGTTCATAAATGATTTCTTAATGCATGCAATGGAATGAAAAAAAGTTCGTAACGGGTTTCGTATGGAAGCATTGCAATGAAAAATAGTTCGGAAAAGGTTTCATATGGAGGCAATGCAATGAAAAATAAGTTCGTAAATTATTTTATAATGGATGCAATGCAATGAAAATAAGTTCGTAAATGATTTCGTAATGCATGCAATGCGATGAAAATAAGTTCGTAAATTGTTTTCTCATGGATGCAATGTAATGAAAATAAGTTCATAAATGATTTCGTAATGCATGCAATGGAATGAAAAAAAGTTCGTAAAGGGTTTCAATTGAAGCATTGCATTGAAAAATATGTTCATAAATGATTTCGTAATGCATGCAATACAATGAAAAATAGTTCGTAAAGGGTTTCATATGAAAGCATGCAATGAAAAATAAGTTCGTTAAGGATTTGGTAATGCATGAAATGCAATGAAAAATAAGTCGTAAAATATTTCGTAACGCATTATGAAAAATAAGTTTGTAAATGATTTCATAATGCATGCAATGCCAATGAAAAATAGTTCGTAAAGGGTTTCATATGGATGCAAGTGCAATGAAAAATAAGTTCGTAAATGATTTCATAATGCATGCAATGCAATGAAATAATTTCGTAAATTGTTTTCTCATGGATGCAATGCATGAAAAATAAGCTGGTAATTGTTTTCTCCATGGATGCAATGCAATGAAAAATAAGTTCATAATGATTTCGTATGCATGCAATGGAATGAAAAAAAAGTTCGTAAACGGTTTCACATGGAAGCATTGCATGAAAAATATGTTCATAAATTATTTCGTAATGCATGCAATGCAGTGAAAAATAAGTTCGTAAAGGGTTCATATGGATGCAATGCAATGAAATAAGTTCGTAATGATTTCGTAATGCATGCAATGCAATGAAAAATAACTTCGTAAATTGTTTTCTCATGGATGCAATGCAATGAAAAATAAGTTCATAATTGATTTCATAATGCATGCAATGGATGAAAAAAAGTTCGTAACGGGTTTCGTATGAAAGCATTGTAATGAAAAATATGTTCATAAATGATTTCGTAATGCATGCAAGAATGAAAAAAAAGTTCGTAACGGGTTTCGTATGAAAGCATTGTAATGAAAAATAAGTTCATAAAGTGTTTTATATGGATGCAATGCAATGAAAAATAAGTTCGTAAAGGATTCGTAATGCATGAAATGCAATGAAAAATAAGTTCGTAAATTGTTTTCTCATGGATGCAATGCAATGAAAATAAGTTCATAAATGATTTCGTAATGCTTGCAATGGAATGAAAAAAAGTTCGTAAGGGTTTCACATGGAAACATTGCATTGAAAAATATGTTCATAAATGATTTCGTAATGCATGCAATGCAATGAAAAATAAGTTCGTAAAGGGTTTCATATGGATGCAATGCAATGAAAAATAAGTTCGTAAATATTTCGTAACGCATTATGAAAATAAATTCGTAAATGATTTCATAATTCATGCAATTCAATGAAATAAGTTCGTAAAGAGTTTCATATGGATGCAATACAATGAAAAATAAGTTCGTAAATGATTTCGTAATGCATGCAATGCAAATGAAAATAAGTTCGTAATTGTTTCTCATGGATGCAATGCAATGAAAAATAAGTTCGTAATTGTTTTATCATGGATGCAATGCATGCATTGAAAATAATTCGTAAATGATTTTGTAATGCGTACAATGCAATGAAAAATAAGTTCGTAAAGGGTTTCATATGGATGCAATGACATGAAAAATAAGTTCGTAAATGATTTTATATGCATGTAATGCAATGAAAAATAATTTCGTAAAAAGGTTTCGTAGGATGCAATGCAATGAAAAATAAGTTCGTAAATTGTTTACTAATTGATGCAATGCAATGAGAAATAAGTTCGTAAATGATTTCGTAATGCTTGCAATGCAATGAAAAATAAGTTCATAAATGATTTCGTAATGCATGCAATGAAATGAAGAAAAAGTTCGTAACGGGTTTCGTATGGAAGAATTGCAATGAAAATAAGTTGGGAAATGTTCATATGGATGCAATGCAATGAAAAATAAGTTCGTAAATTGTTTTCTAATGGATGCAATGCAATGAAAAATAAGTTCGTAAATGATTTCGTAATGCATGCAATGCGATGAAAAATAAGTTCGTAAATTGTTTTCTCATGGATGCAATGCAATGCATTGAAAAATAAGTTCGTAAATGATTTCGTAATGCGTACAATGCAATGAAAATAAGTTCGTAAAGGGTTTCATATGGATGCAATGAATGAAAAATAAGTTTGTAAATGATTTCATAATGCATGCAATGCAATGAAAATAAGTTCGTAAATTGTTTCATATGGATGCAATGCAATGAAAAATAAGTCGTAAATTGTTTACTAATGGATGCAATGCATATGAGAAATAAGTTCGTAAATGATTTCGTAATGCATGCAATGAAATGAAAATAAGTCATAAAGGGTTTCTTAAGTATGCAATGCAATGAAAAATAAGTTCGTGAAAGATTTCATAATGCATGAATGAGAAATAAGTTCGTAAAGGGTTTCATATATATGGATGCAATGCAATGAAAATAAGTTCGTAAATTGTTTTCTCATGGATGAAATGCAATGAAAATAAGTTCGTAAAGGATTTCATATGGATGAAATGCAATGAAAATAAGTTCGTAATTGTTCTCATGGATGCAATGCAATGAAAAATAAGTTGATAAATGATTTCGTAATGCATGCAATGGATGAAAAAGGGCGTAAAGGGTTTCATATGGAAGTATGGCAATGAAAAATAAGTTCATAATGATTCGTAATGCATACAATGCAATGAAAAATAAGTTCGTAAAGGGTTTCATATGGATGCAATGCAATAAAAATATGTTCGTAAAGAATTTCATAATGCATGCAATGCAATAAAAATAAGTTCGTAAAGGGTTTCATATGGATGCAATGCATGAAAAATAAGTTCGTAATTGTTTCCTATAGGATGCAATGCAATGAAAAATAAGTTCGTAAATGATTTCGTAATGCATGAAATGCGAATGAAAAATATGTTCGTAATTGTTTCTCATGGATGCAATGCAATGAAAAATAAGTTCGTAAATGAGTTCATAATGCATGCATTGCATTGAAAAATGGTTCATAAATGATTTCGTAATGCAATGCAATGCAATGAAAGATAAGTTCGTAAAGGGTTTCATATGGATGCAATACAATGAAAAATAAGTTCGTAAAGGATTTCGTAATGCATGAAATGCAATGAAAAAATAAGTTCGTAAAATATTTTCCGTAACACATTATGAAAAATAAGCTCGTAAATGATTTCATAATGCATGCAATGCAATGAAAAATAGTTCGTAAAGGGTTTCATATGGTTTGCAATGCAATGAAAAATAAGTTCGTAAATGATTTCATAATGCATGCAATGCAATGAAAAATAATTTCGTAAATTGTTTTCTCATGGATGCAATGCAATGAAAAATAAGCTGGTAAATTGTTTTCTCATGAATGCAATGCAATGAAAAATAAGTTCATAAATGATTTCGTAATGCATGCAATGGAATGAAAAAAAAAGTTCGTAAACGGTTTTCACATGGAAGCATTGCATTGAAAAATATGTTCATAAATGATTTCGTAATGCATGCAATGCAATGAAAAATAAGTTCGTAAATGATTTCGTAATGCATGCAATGCAATGAAAAATAAGTTCGTAAATTGTTTTCTCATGGATGCAATGCAATGAAAAATTACTTCGTAAATTGTTTTCTCATGGATGGAATGCAATGAAAAATAAGTTCATGAATGATTTCGTAATGCATGCAATGGAATGAAAAAAAAGTTCGTAACGGGTTTCGTATGGAAGCATTGCAATGAAAAAATAAGTTCATAAAGTGTTTCATATGGATGCAATGCAATGAAAAATAAGTTCGTAAATGATTTTGCAATGCATGAAATGCAATGAAAAAATAAGGTTCGTAAAAGATTTCGTACGCATTATGAAAAATAAGTTCGTAAATGATTTCATAATGCATGCAATGCAATGAAAAATAAGTTCGTAAAGGTTTCATATGGATGCAATGAAATGAAAAATAAGTTCGTAAATGATTTCGTAATGCATGCATGCATTGAAAAATAAGTTCTTAAAGTGTTTCATATGGATGCAATGCAATGAAAAATAACTTCGTAAATTGTTTTCTCATGAATGCAATGCAATGAAAAATAAGTTCATAAATGATTTCTTAATGCATGCAATTGAATGAAAAAAAAAGTTCGTAACGGGTTTCGTATGGAAGCATTGCAATGAAAAATAAGTTCGGAAAAGGTTTCATATGGAGGCAATGCAATGAAAAATAAGTTTCGTAAATTGTTTTCTAATGGATGCAATGCAAGGAAAAATAAGTTCGTAAATGATTTCGTAATGCATGAAATATAATGAAAATGTGTTCGTAAATTGTTTTCTCATGGATGCAATGCAATGAAATATAAGTTCGTAAATGATTTCATAATGCATGCAATGCAATGAGAAATAAGTCCGTAAAGGGTTTCATATATATGGATGCAATGAAATGAAAATTAAGTTCGTAAATTGTTTTTCTCATGGATGCAATGCAATGAAAAATAAGTTCGTAAGGATTTCATATGGATGCAATGCAATGAAAATAAGTTCGTAAATTGTTTTCTCATGGATGCGACACCCTTAGTTATACCTCTAAGAGTATCACATTACAAAACGTAACCGTCGCTCTCGTTTTTAAATATATGCTTAGAAAGTACGAAATATTTTTTTTTCCTTAAATGTCCTTATCTTAAGTCTGAAATTCATTTTCTAAAAAACATCTAGACGATTCAATCACTCCGCATACATACACAACATACACGCAGATATAAAGGGGATCATGGGAAGAAACATTATAACGTATATACAGAACCATAGTGACAAAGTAATCTCGGAGTAAACATACCACCATACAAAAATAAAGTTCTAGTAGTAGACTATAATAAATAAGACCTCAGCCAAAACGAAAACAAAACAAAGGGTCACTAAATCAGAGCTGCTACTACTAGACTCGTGACTATCCTCCCAGTTACGCTATCCTACTCGTCATCATCCGTCTCAGCAGGAATCCATCCACAACTCCTCCCTCCAGTACCACCCCGAGGTTGATCATCCCAAAGTCTTCTGAGGGGTCGTCACTGAAGAATCCTCTTCCGGCTCCTCATCCTCAGAGTCATCCTTTGGGTCTTCCTCTGGGTCCTCCTCCTCAGATGTAGTGTCATCGATCACGATCATGTCTGGCTCACTCGGACGGGAACGGCCAAATGCGTCAGAATATACGGGTTGTGGAGGTGACACCTCTGGACCAGGGAGAGTAACGAGGGGAATCTGGCTCTCCCATAGTGGCCATCCGGGAGGACTGGGAAGAAGTAGATGGAACGGGACGATGACGACGGTTTAGGAAAGTGGTGTGACGACGAAGTCCCTGGTGGTGTCTCGAACTCCAGAATCACAGGCACAGTGATGACGACCTCTGGCACAAGGGGAAGGCTAGGGTGAGAGATCGTGACGTGTACTTCCCTTGTGAATATACAAGCATCTAGGAATGTCCGTGACCCGCCACTACGGTCCTCGTGGCCCCCATCTCAGCGTTACCCTCATGGTCGACAATCTTGAAGCTCCCCAAACCCGCTGACGATGGCGAAAGAACGCGACGACAGAGAATAGAAGCAGAGAAGAAGGGTGAGAACATCATATGAACTCATAACAAGTAGGGCACAGTAACTAGAGCATCAATAAAATATTCACAAACATCCACATAATCTCAATCACAAGTATGCAGCTGATGCTACCATGCTATACATATATATAATGCATGAGGGCTCGGGAAAACAACACCAAAAGCAGAGCACACAGCAACTGCTCGACCATATATGTGCAATATATCATGAGTATAGTTCTGTACTAGCGAGTAGTACGAAGAGCATTGCTCAATCTTCGGCCAAGACGATTTTCCGACTTCCAGACAGACTCACTGATTATGAAAACTTGAGAGCGACAGGATAGTCAAGCCTGTACCCCGTTTGCACGACAGTAGGGGGCGAGCCTACGCCACTTATGGCATTCCGAGACCTGACTCATCCTCAGGGCTGGTCTCCTTTTACTGGGACCGCTGGTGTTCTTTGCAAAACCCAGTGCACCCGTCCCATCCAGTTTCCACACTGTACTAGAGTGGTAATTGCCATATAGGTCGTAAGGCTTTTGAAACCTTAATCATTATTGATGCACATGATGTATGTCACAACCGCCAAACACTTACAATATTACGTCCTCACAGACAAGCCCATTGAATCTTGTTACGTCACCATTTTACCGGGGTGCAACCTCGTAGATTCAAGGTCTTTCTTTTAAGGAAACCAAATCACGCTCTCTTGCCAAGGCTTCTCAAGTTTTATGTAGAGAGAAAGTGTTGGTTATAATCTTTAAGGTAGCTTGTGCTAGCTTTATTGATAGTCATATTCATTTAAGTCCTGCAATTTACTAAGGCTTATGGATATGTCTTATGAAAGGCATTAAAATTCCTAATTTTATTTGTATGACTAACTAAGATTAGGCTTAACCTTTAATCATAACTAGTCTTCATTAATCGCATTTCAATTAATCTTATCCTTCTTTAACTAAGTCTTAATCCCTTACTTAAGATCCTAATTAATTTCTAATTATCCCTTAATCTCTTCCATAATCTTGGATTAGGGTTTTTTAATTATGCTTGGTTAAAGTTAAATTATAATTAATTAGTTTTTAACCGTCGTTAGAGATTAATTACTTAATTAACACTTATATTAATATTAATTATCTTTAGACTTAATTAATTATTAATTAACTCAATTAATTTAGGCTAATCAACTTAGGTGATTAAATTAGTTAAGTCTATTAATTAATCCTAAGTTTAATTTTCACAACTTAGATTAGTGTTGAAGTTCAACCCTAATCTAAGCCTAAGTCCATGAATTATTTTTAGTTGTCTTTTAAATTGAGTTTTGACTTTCTTTTTGAAGGCTTTGGGACTAAACAAAAGCCTAAAGGTTATTGGACTCATGGGAGCCCATTTTTATTCATAATAAATAAAAAATGTGACTTTTAAATAGATTTTTATTTTAGTTAAAATAAAAATCCGAATTTAATTACTTAATTTAAAAACTTATCTTATTTGCAATTTAGTCCCTTTTGTTACAAATTTATTCTTTAGTCCTTTTGGGCCAATTTAGCCCAAAAACATGTTTTAAACATCCTTTTGATCTTTTTAGGATCAAAAGGACATTCTTGATGAGTTCCATCAAGAACACTCATGAACATCAAGAACAACCTTGAATGTTCATCCAAAACTTCAAATTTTTCACAACATCCAATCTTCACCAAAACTTCACACATTCATCAACAAACAATCTAAATGCCAAATATCATACTAATCCACTCAAAATCATCCACATACATATTAAAGTTCATAACTCCATTTTCAAGCTCATAAACACTATTTTTCAAGGATCAATCATCAAAACAATTTTGTAAATCCATCCAACCACATGCATGTTCATCAAATCATCATCTAAACACATTACAATCATCAAAACAATTTTAGAATACATGCAGCCCCATTTTCACTCTCTTGGCCGAGAGCATCAAGGAAAAAGGGAGAAATTTTGCAAAAATTTTAGTTTGGCTTGCATGCATCCAAATCCATCAATTAAACACATTTCAAGCATCAAAACAAACATGCAAACATCAATCACAAACCCAGCTCAACAGATCCGAAAATATACATTCAAAAGAAGTTCCAAAAAGATGATTTTTCAAGTAAAAACAAGGTTAGAAAAGCAAGGATTCAAGGGTAAATCCTTGACTCTAGTTACAAAGCCTACTAGAGTTCAAGCTCTCCCCCCCTTTACCTAAGAATTTCTCCAAGAAAAAGTGCAGAAAACAGCTCCAAGAACAGCCAAAGACAGCCCCTCAAAGGTCCTCCTTTTGGTCTCCAACAAGTGTTTTAAGGCTAGAAAGTAAGTATTTTTAAGCTTAGGTTCAAAAATGGAACCTAAACTTGGTTGGTGTTTATGGAGAGAATGAAGATTTTGGGAGAGAAAGGGTGAGAGTGCCACGGCCAAGGAAGAAGAAGATGAGAGAAAATGAAGTTCTCCTTAGTTTGCATGCAACAAAATGAATAAAAAAGGAGAGAAAAGCTTTTTATATGGCATATTCACCTTTTCAAGCTATTGGTGGAATGGAAGAGATGGGAAGACAAGTGTCTCCCATGCATCAAGGCTGGTTGCACGGTCTTTAAGGAGAGAAAGGAAGGCTTGTGCAATTTTTCTAGCCGGATCAAGAGTATTCGGGCCCGGTTCAAGGGACAGGAGGGGCAAAAAGGTCATTTTTCACAAAAAACCCAAAAATTCCAAAAAAAATCCTAAAAATAGGAAATTAAATTCTGAATCCAAAATATGAATTTTGATGATTAAAAATAATTTTAAACACTCAAAATCCAATAAAACACTCAAAACAAGCAAAAACGGTAAAACGCGGGCGTTACAATGGATGCAATGCAATGAAAAATAAGTTGATAAATGATTTCGTAATGCATGCAATAGGATGAAAAAAAAGTTCGTAAAGGGTTTCATATGGTAGTATGACAATGAAAAATAAGTTCATAAATGATTTCGTAATGCATACAATGCAATGAAAAATAAGTTCGTAAAGGGTTTCATATGGATGCAATGCAATGAAAAATAAGTTCGCAAATAATTTCATAATGCATGCAATGCAATAAAAATAAGTTCGTAAAGGGTTTCATATGGATGCAATGCAATGAAAAATAAGTTCGTAAATGATTTCTTAATGCATGAAATGCAATGAAAAATAAGCTCGTAAATGTTTTCTCATGGATGCAATGCAATGAAAAATAAGTTCATAAATGATTTCGTAATGCATGCAATGGAAGGAAAAAAAAGTTCGTAGAGGGTTTCACATGGAAGCATTGCATTGAAAAATATGTTCATAAATGATTTCGTAATGCATGCAATGCAATGAAAAATAAGTTCGTAAAGGGTTTCATATGGATGCAATGCAATGAAAAATAAGTTCGTAAAAGATTTCGTAATGCATGAAATGCAATGAAAAATAAGTTCGTAAAATATTTCGTAACGCATTATGAAAAATAAGTTCGTAAATGATTTATAATGCATGCAATGCAATGAAGATAAATTTCGTAAAGGGTTTCATATGGATGCAATTCAATGAAAAATAAGTTCGTAAATGATTTCGTAATGCATGCAATGCAATGAAAAATAAGTTCGTAAATTGTTTTCTCATGGATGCAATGCAATGAAAAATAAGCTCGTAAATTGTTTTCTCATGGATGCAATGCAATGAAAAATAAGTTCATAAATGATTTCGTAATGCTTGCAATGGAATGAAAAAAAAAAGTTCGTAAAGGGTTTCACATGGAAACATTGCATTGAAAAATATGTTCATAAATGATTTCGTAATGCATGCAATGCAATGAAAAATAAGTTCGTAAAGGGTTTCATATGGATGCAATGCAATGAAAAATAAGTTCGTAAAATATTTCGTAACGCATTATGAAAAATAAGTTCGTAAATGATTTCATAATGCATGCAATGCAATGAAAAATAAGTTCGTAAAGAGTTTCATATGGATGCAATGCAATGAAAAATAAGTTCGTAAATGATTTCGTAATGCATGCAATACAATGAAAAATAAGTTCGTAAATTGTTTTCTCATGGATGCAATGCAATGAAAAATAGCTTCGTAAATTGTTTTCTCATGGATGCAATGCAATGAAAAATAAGTTCATAAATGATTTCGTAATGCATGCAATGGAATGAAAAAAAAGTTCGTAACGGGTTTCGTATGGAAGCATTGCAATGAAAAATAAGTTCATAAAGTGTTTCATATGGATGCAATGCAATGAAAAATAAGTTCGTAAATTGTTTTCTAATGGATGCAATGCAATGAAAAATAAGTTCGTAAATGCTTTCTTAATGCATGCAATGGAATGAAAAAAAATTCGTAACGGGTTTCGTATGGAAGCATTGCAATGAAAAATAATTTCATAAAGTGTTTCGTATGGAAGCATTGCAATGAAAAATAAGTTCGTAAATTGTTTTCTAATGGATGCAATGCAATGAAAAATAAGTTCGTAAATTGTTTTCCATTGGATGCAATGCAATGAAAAATAAGTTCGGAAAAGGTTTCATATGGAGGCATTGCAATGAAAAATAAGTTCGTAAATTGTTTTCTAATGGATGCAATGCAATGATAATTTATTGTTTATTTTCATTTATTAATCTCTTAAACATATAAAAAAATTTCTTTTATTTTTCTCCTCCCTAAACTTTCCATATTTATCTACCTACTATCTATATATTTTATAGGTTATGCTAGATTTAGAACTCTTAACTTTACTACTTATAGGAATTTGAAAAAAAAATTAACCCCCAATGAATAATGACAAAAAATCTAGCCTATTGTAATAGTATAGATACACTTATATAAAATTAATTGCATTTTCATACATCGATTAGCTTTGTGTTAGGAGTGTCAAACAAGTTATCTTGCCTAATTTAAATAAAAAAAATACAATAGAAAAAAATCAACTTATCTCAAATTCGCTTTGTTTTGATATGGTAGAGAGAAATATTGAAAAGAAATTTGAGTTGTTTGGTATGAGAGAATTAAAAATAAAATATATATAGAGGAGAAATAAGATTATATTTCTCTCATCTTATTTGGTATGAGAAAAATAGAATAAAGAGAAGTTTGATTGTAATTAATAAAGACTAAAATATCCTTGAATAAATAATTTTAAGTAAAATTTATAATAATTTAAAATAATTAACTTTATAAATAAAATATATATATAACTAATTTATGTAAAATATTGAAATATATATTTAAAATTTTTTAAATTTATAAACTAATAAATATAATTAATTAAAAAAATTAAAAATGATACATGTATCTTGTATAATAATACATGTTGAAACATTCTTAAATGATATATATAATCAACTGAAATTTATATGAAAAAAATTAACTTCAAAGATAAAATATAATAAAGAGAATATTGTTGGGAAAAACTTCCTCATGTCAGGATAATAAAAAGAGGGGCACATACGATGCTTTGCTGGGCTTTGGTGTACGGTATCAAAAAGGTGGACAAATATGTCAAAAAAAATTCTTTCGTTGTCATGTGTCTCACCTTTTATAGTAACTAGAATGATTATATGTGTACATAAAACAGTGGGAGCACTGTTTTTTACCACAGTGGCCCCTGTTCCTAAACCCATCATCCTCTCTCTCTCTCCTGTGTGCCTATCACCCGCTAATAGCAGTGTGGTACAATTGTTGTACCACACTGTTTTATGTACACTTAGATTTTCCCTAGTAACTAAATGGTTCCTTTTATAACGTTGATGTCTTGTGAGTGAAGAAGAAAGGTTAAGACACATCTTTTATACTAGAAAGAACGGCCTATGAGCACAAGGCTCCACCTTATGAATACAAGTCACCTCTACCACCATCTCCTTCACCACCACCACCTTATGAGTACAAGTCACCTCCACCACCATCTCCTTCACCACCACCTCCTTATGAGTACAAGTCACCCTCGCCACCAATCTCATGATGCAACTCACTGTTGTGCCCAGCAGGCATGATCTTCCCCGGGGACGAATCTCACCCATTACTGGACCGAAGTCAAGTTTTCAAACAAATGCTTATTTTAACTCACGGCCGAAGCCGGATTATATTAACTCACGGCCGAAGTCGGCTTAGTTATTCTGGGCCGAAGCCAAATTCATTTTCTAGTTGAAAAATACTTTTGCATAATCTGAACTGAAATTTGGGAAATGCAGGAATAACCAAACCAGATAATATTCTCAAGCAACCATAACTCATGTATACTCAATAACTTATAGAATCAGCATAAGACATCAAGAATCATCAATAAAATCACCCAATAACAGTTGTACCCACAAAATCCCAAAATCCCCAAATTACTCTAACCTAGGGTTTCACATTCAAGCTCATAAACAGCTCATATCATACATATTATCTAATCCATCAATGAATCAACATCCACATACCAAAAGGAAGAGGGAAGAGGGGAATAGGGGTCATAAGAGAAGCATACACATGAAGAAGTGGAAGTGTGTGAGTTTTACTCACCTCAAAGGAAGCTCAAAGAGAGGAGGAATGAAGTTGGTGAAGGTTGGGGGTGGATATCCTTGGCTTTTCCTCCTTTCTCCTAGCTTCAAGGTCACTTTCTCTCACTAGGAACTCCCTCTCTCTCTCTCTAGAATGAAGAAAAAAAATGAGAAGACTGACCCTAATTGTGTTTTAAAAGACGGGGATGCGTGGTCTCGCTCAAGCGAGAAGCCTCTTGCTTGAGCGAGAATGCTCCAGAGAGCATCCCCCTTCTCTGGATGAATTTCGCTTAAGCGAGACCCTCCTCGCTCAGGCGAAATTCCTCCAGAGAGCACTCCTCTTCTGAACGAATTTCGCTTGGGCGAGGCCCTTCTCGCTCAAGCGAAATTCTTCCAGAGAGCACTACCTAACTCCCCTATTTCTCGCTTGAGCGAGAGCCTTCTCGCTCAAGCGAGAAAACCAGAACTCAAACTATCTAATTTTATTGATATGCTCGCTCAAGCGAGAATGTCTCGCTTGAGCGATGACATCAGAATCCAAAGTCCTGATTTCTCATTCTTAAGCCTTTCACTTAACATTTTCTTACTCTTTTCTTAATCCTTCCCTTAATGGTTATTATCTTACTAGCCTTCTATATGCAATTGGTTTTAATTATTAGGATGTTACACTTCCCTCTAAATTCGGTCTACAGTTGTTTGACTCAATACTCGGTCCCTCTTTCCAAAATCTCCTAAAACTCACGACTCTTAACATGTTCATCTAATTCTTGTCTATATTTGTATTCTAACCCCCAGATTATACTTTCTACTCCTAACCTTCCTCTCTTGGCCGGATTCACAGTCTAAGGCTTTCACTATACTTCTAGCCCCTAATTTTTGGACGCAACAGGATATGGTGTTTGTTTCTTTGGAATCTTGACTGCACTATCTTTTCTATTATGTAGATATATATATATATATACACACACACACTAGACTTCTTATGGCATCCAAGCAGGCACCATTAATGATAAAAATTATCATCAGTCTATCGGAAAAAATTATCATCAGCTAGTCCCTCAAATATCTAACATGCTACCACATTCTTCTTGATAAGGGCTAAAGTGGTAATCATAACAACGAAATAATAACTCTTTTTATATCTGGAAATTAATTTAATCATAAAAATCTTTGAAGGAATGTTGTAAGTTGTAACACACTCATCTTAAGAGGATCAAATTCAGAATTTACGTTCATTGAAATTTCAGTTGCAGGAAACGCAAAGCAAAAACAACGCAACTGAAATAACTGTACAAGGGTTATAAGATGAACCTTGCCTCGGTGGAGAGCTTCTAGACATTCGTTGGCCCAATGAATTCCAAACTGAAGGTAAAGCTCCCACTCTTGACATGCTTCTCGAGCAAATTATCACAGTTCTGCATGGCAGAGATGTTTAAGCAATTATTCATCACACAAATGGGTAATAACTGAAACAAAATTGGTGATTTTGAAAGAATAACCTGTACAATCTCCCCCCACTGTGTTTGTCTGTCACGCCAACAATATGTAAATTGCTAGTTCTGCAAATCAAGGTGATAAAAGATAAGTCTTAACTCAAAGCGTTTTCATGCTACATTCAAAATATATTCACCCCCCCTATATATTCAAAGTTAATCACATGAACCACAAGGTTCGGGTTGTACTAATATTGTACAAAAAAAAAGTTAATCACAAGACGATTTGAAATTACATTGATGCCCCCATTGTGGTGCGTGCTCTAGAGAGTGGAGACACTCGATCTGCAACCAGAAGAATTCGTGACCTTTGTGACAAAGCCTTTACTCTATTGCCTCCTAAGTCCTGAAAATATTAATTAAAAACTATCAACCTCCTCCAAAAATGTCCTGGAATATAAAAGATTACAGTGGTGACATGAGAAAAATCGCAGCTGAGCCAGAGAGAGCTTAATTGGATCTCATCTCAAAAGCAAACCACACATGCTCATGCTGATGTATACAGAAGCTTTATTATTTCTTTTTCCAATGACCTTCAAACTACACAGCAAATCATGCTTCAAAAGAATTGAGTGTTTAATAAGCATTATCAAGCCTAAACCATACATGAATGATATCTTATAGTTCAAGAAAAGAAAAGGAAAAGGATGTAAACATAACCAATGCAATTCAATCCCACTCACGGCTACTGAATCAATCTCATTCTCCAATGAGCCCTAATGAGTGAGAGGTCTATAACATAAGCTATCCCAACTTAACAAGAAGTGCTAAGTGAAGTGGTATTAGGATTTGGAGTGAAAAAAACCTAAAACAAACACAGGGGAATGACAGTCCCTTTGCGAATTGGAGATTGCAACTCGACTCCATAAGATAACATTTGGGGGAGTGGATTGCATTTTCATTTTGGTCATGCTTTCAATCAAACACCGTATATTATATACACACACTAACCTAACAAATTAACGTCAAATCACTTATTTAAAATCCAACCAATGATGATACTATCGCATAAACAAGCTTGAAGAATCACAAATAAAATGATTGATGATCGAAAAGAAAAGCTCGTTACCTCATTCAGTGCGGGTTTCGATGCTTATGCGGGTATCGTTGAATGAGAGTGGGAGCGAAATTTCGAAATAGGGAAAAGTCATGGTCGTGCAAACAAACAGAACAGGCATTAAAAAAATTCAAGAACTAACCGTGAGGACTAAATTTTTTTTATTTGCTTTGTCATTGTATTTGGTTTAGTGTGATTGGTCAAACTCAAATTTTGATTTTGTAAGTAATTATTTTGAACGTTGGCGTTTTCACGCTAAACCAAAATAGATTTAGTTCACTCAAAACACGTGTATTTTTACCATATATATATATATATATTTGTGTGTGTGAATTATAATTTTATTATTTCTATATTATTATCCTTATTTTAAGTACTCTAAATTTTAACTATTATTTCCAAAACTTGTATTTTTAATATTAATATTTTCTATCTATATACATATGAAAATTATTTAGTTAATTTTTAATGTATTTAATCTTATTGGCTTTTATAATTTCCATGTCATAAAATATTTTATAAAATCACTATATCGTTGTTGTTACTTCCAATCTTCCATTGTTTATAAGAATGTCACACTTATATAGACACCACATTTTTTAATGGTGCATCTACCGAATAATTGGTTATGTTTTGTCTGGTACCATCTTCAAATACCAAAAATTACTAGATATATTAGGTAATTATCGGTTAGGAAAGATTATATGTTTTAACTAAGGGATCCTTATGTTGTATGAAAATTGCCCAAGATTGATCGTCATCCCTACACTAAAATCAGCCACGAGTCATGCTTTCAATTGTCATGACTCATGAGCTTGATGGATCTCAACCATGAGTTGATACACCACTATGAGTCACCAAAGGAAAGGCCATCCCTAAGTGTTGATGTTTAGCTTGCCATAAATTGTCGCACCTTAGACATACTATTATCCAGTGTTATAGAAACCAAAACGGCTCGATCGGTTGAGCCGGTTGGATCGGAAATCAGACCCACGGTCGGTCCGGTCAATGATGTGGATTGTTTCTGTCGATGGCTCGTTTATGACATCAGCGACTTGCTCTAACTCGATCAAGACTCACTTTGACTCGTGTAGCTCGGTCAGACACGTTTTGAGTAAATGAGCGCGCTAGTTAAAATTAGGAGTGTAATTGGGTTGGGTTGGATCGGGTTTGGGGTGACATCAAATCCGAACTGATAAAATGGTGGTGGGTTGGGTTGGTTCGTGTAACATCCCAAAAATTAGAGCCTAGAAACTATAGTGAGAGCTTTAGGCTGAGGTTCCGACCAAGTAACAGAGAGTGGGAAGGGGTATGAGATGTTGAAGATTTGAATGGGAATTTAGATGGGGAATTAGGTAAATGATATAAGAAGATTACAACTATTTAAGAATGCGGAAAGAATATTAAAGGAAGAAGAACTAATTGGAAAGGTATGATAGTAGCCAAGAAATTAGGGAATTGATTTACCTAGAACTAGAGTGGGGAAGGGTTTGGATGAGAAGAACAAAGTTAGAATAAGGTTTTCGGTAGAGATACGGTGGCAGAAGTATTTCGGGGGGTGTAAAAAGAAAAAAAGAGGGGGCTGCAGCCCCTGTTGGTGCGCTTCAGCACACCATTTGGTGCTTCAACGCAAGGCTTATTAGCCTTTGTGTTATGCGCTTCAGCTCCCATATTGCGCTTCAGTGCATAAGGCTCATTAGCCTCCATAGTGCGCCTCAGCCTCCTTAGTGCGCCCCAGCCTCCATAGTGCGCCCCAGCGCACACATTACAGAGAGAAATAAAAAGAACGAGTGTGCGTTCCTTCTCCCTCATTTTTATCACCTCTTCGGGCACTTAGAGAGAGAGAAAGAGAGTTAGAGAGAGAAAGAGTGAGAGGAAGAAGAAGAAGAAGGAGAGGAACTTCACCATCTCAAGGCTTGGAATCACCTCCACCTTTCTCCTCTACCTCCATTTTCTCCCCAATCTTCCTCCATTGTCCTCCATTGGAGCTCTATCTCAAGGTGAGTGAAGCTCACACACCCTCACCACATCTTATGTGTATTCCTATCATGATCCCCACTCTTCTAATTCCTTTCTTTTAGTGTGTGGGTGTTGATTTATTGTTGGATGGACTATTGGCTTGAAATGTGCAAACCCTAGGTTAAGATAAATTGGGAACTTTGTGATTTCTTATGAATGGTTGCTAAGGCATGTTTCTCTTGATGATTTCTTGTATTCCTTAATGACTTGGTGGATTTATATGTAATTTTGACATGGTTATGCATAGTAACATGAAATTAGGGTTTATGTGGAGAAATTGATTTAGGGCTTTTAATTAGGGAACTTGTATAATGTTATGCTTTGGAGATTATATCATTATGTTTTATTAGAAGTATGTTTCCATGCATTTGCATTATCTAAAAGACACACTTAATTCCACTTGGGTCCAGGGCCAAGTCCCAATAGGTCGTGGATTCGGTTAAAGGAGGTTCTCCTTAGAGAATAACCCACCTTAGGGGGGTGGAGAAGTTCAGGTCGTTGATACTCCTATTCGGACAAGGGCCAAGAGGTAGTGGTCACAGTTGGGATTTGAGTATCGACCTCACTGACGCCTCTTAAGACCCACAGATTATCAGAGGATCCACGGGCCTAATCCCTAGGCTTTTGGGTCAGGCATGGAAGGTTCTCTTCGGAGAATGATTCACCTTAGGGAGGTGGACAAGTCAAGTTGTTAATACTCTAATCCAGGCATGGCCCAAGAAGGGGGATTGTAGTCGGGATGTGAGTATTAGCCACATTGACGCCTTCTAGAGCCCCAGAGTAATTGGACTTCGGTCCCCAGAGTAAAACTTGGACTTCGATCCCCAGCATAATGGTGGGATACGTCCCCAAGGAAGACGTTCCTTGTAGTATGAGCTCAGGTCTAGCCCCAGAATTAGTGAAAAGAACCCGTACTGCCGAGAGAGCAGTTCATGCATCATATATACTTCAGAGATTCTCAGATTATTATGTATTTCAGAATTATAGGTATTTTAGAATTATTATGTGTTTTAGAATTATTATGTGTTTAGAATTATGATGCATGACAGAATTAACGAGTATGTTAGAATATTTATATTATACCTGCTTCAGAATTATTATGTATTCAGACTCCTAGACCAATGAGTATCTGTTGTATGTTGCATTGCATTTGAGTGAGACTCCCCATACTGCCCGTTGCATGCTTTGCTCACTGAGACCGTAGTCTCACCCCACGTTTCGGGGATATATTTCAGTTTATGTAGGGTATTCTAGCCTTTGTCCATAGATGAAGAGGAGCTTTTGGAGTAGACCTACACCTCTAGAGACCAGATAGAAATTATGAGGTGTTATCCTTACTAATTAATAGTTAAGAATGTATTAAAACAGAGATTTCACCATATGGTTAAGTGTAGTCTTTAATTAATTAGTAATTGATGTAGAAACCTTTAGATTGGCCACGGAGGCCTATTTCTTCTTTGTACTAGATTAGTACTCTTGTTATTATGATTTGTACTGGGATTTTGTTGGTTTTCAGGTGATTCTGGAAATTGGGAAATGTCCAGTTTTCAGGGGAAACTCTGCCGGATTTCTGGTAGGAGTTTATGAACTCTCACACTTGTGATTGTTGGTCGCCCCACGTTCCAGTTTAGAATTTTATGTTTAAAATGTGATGTATGCAATGTTTTTAAAACCGAACCGGTCATTGAACCGGCCTGGCCACTGGTTCAAGGTTCAATGGTCGGACCGGTAGTAAATAAAATAATAATTTTTTATATTTCTACCCAGTAAATTAAAATTTAAATAGCAAAAAATTGATAACCATGACTTCAAAACATTTAAAATTAAAACCCACTCATCATTCATAATTACATATAAAATAAAGTCCAATACAAGATAACATGAAATCTAGGTTCACCAAAAGACAACACAATGTCCAATTGTCCATTACCAATGATAAATTAACAACACGTGTAATAAAAAAACATAACATATAGTCAAATGGTAGCTATTAGCAATTCTCCTAATCATAAGTCATAACATTCATCAAGGTTGACTGCATCAAATGATAATATGTTGTCATATGGACCACTTCCACTTCCACCAGTATCATCACTCCCAAATTGGACAACATTTGAGTCTAATATTGGCTCTGTAAGTTCAGTTTCTTCATCACCTAATTAAATTTCAACAAAGGAGAACCACAAATTTTGTTAATCACTTGATATGTTGCCATTAAAGCAAGGCAAAATGAAAAAATGCAATATATTAAACAAGCATGCATGTGTTTAAATTAAAGAAGGAAATAAATATAATTTCTAAAACACAACACACACAATCTTAAGATAAACTCTAATAATAAGGATTATTCCTTTGATAGTTTCATGAACTAAAGTTGTGAGTTATATGGGATAAACATAACACACACACAATCTTAAGATAAACTAAAGTTGTGATAAAAATTCCTTAGTCATTAAGTTCTTATTAAACAATTACAAATTTCTTCATTAATATTTTATAGTCATAAAGTTTTTTTTTAATATCAACTAGATGCAAATTGATCAAAAGACCAATAAAATTTGAGATTTATTCGACAAAAAATTAAGTTAAATTTTAAAAAGAAAGACACATCACAGATTCACAGTGATTCTCATCAATTTGTTCATAGCACCAGCAACACCCAGTTATTCCTTAATTGATAACTCATCAATCATCAAACATAAATCCACTCACCAAAATGCAGGGTTGGTTCTCAGGGACCACTAGTTATCACTTATCACAACTTAATTATAAACACAACATAGTGACACACAGAGAATCAGGACATTTATTTGATTCACAACACACAACACACAGAGAATCACAATTTTCTACTATTGATTCAAAATTTTTCTGAAGCATCTAAATCAACGTTTCAATGAAGAATCAAGAATCAACACATTTATTTGGACAACCAAATGCACATTTATTTGTTACCTGCGCAGGCTGTTGTTGTGGCTCATCTCTGGTGGCCATGAGGCATGGCTGGCGGCGGCTAATCACAGCTGGAAGCGGATGGGAGGAAGCTCGACGAAACAGGTGGAAGCAGCTCGACGGAACAGGTGGAAGCAGCTCGACGGAAGCTCGGCTGGGAGGAAGCTCGACGGAACTGGCGGACGACAGTTGGACGGAACTGGGGGACGCGGCCGACAGAGAGACAAAGAAGGAGAAGGAAGGGTTTGAAGACTCTGTTCCTTACTTGCTTACTTACTGATTAGGGATAGCAAAATTGAAAAAACTCTCAGCTCACATCAAAACGCACAACAACATCAATTTTTTTTTTTTTTACTTTGCAATTTTTTTTAAGTGAAACGACGTAGTTTTGGTGGTTTCTTACAGAACCGGTAAAACCCGGTGAACCACCGGTTTTGTACCGGTTCACCGGTTCGGGACCGGTTTTACCGGTTCTTCACCGGTTTTGTGTCCATCCGGTTTTATGGGTTAACCAAACCGCTCTCACCACCGGTTCCCGGTCGGACCGGTCGAACCGGCCGGTCCGGTCCGATTTTTATAACACGGGATGTATGAATCATGCGTTAGTCTAAGCAAACGTTGGATTGCTTAGGCATCTTGTTATTATGTGTGTGCCGATATCGAAAAGGGCGCGAAATAATTTCAGAAATTCGGGAATAGTGTTTCCAACGGACATTATTCTTGGATTTAGAAATTAGGACGTTACAGTTCGAGTTTTGTATTTTTTGGTGAGTAACCCTAACCGAACCAACCCGAATATGTTCGGGTTGGGTTGGGTTGTGTCATCGGGTCATGAATATTTTTTCCTTTTTTTTTAATGTGGAAGATGAAATTAAATTAAAATATAAAATGAAAAAAAAGAAAAGAAATAGAGAAAAATAAATTGAAAGGAGCAGGTAGGATTTGGGGAACCACCTCTGCTTGTGTTGCCGTTGCGCCTATTTTTGTTCTCTCCTTCCATGAAAATGAAATAAGATTATGACTTCTTTTTTGGTTTGGTTCGGGTTGGGTCTATCGGGTTCAACATAAGCAAACACGAGACCAATTGTTGAATTTAAACGACAATAGCCTAGATCAATTCAGATAGATACAAGAATATAGTATGTTCATAAAATGATTAGAAAGTATTGCGTACCCGGAATCGGAAGTGGATCCATTGTTGTTGGTCTTGAACAGTGTGAGAGAATGCTGCTCTCTTCCTGTTAGGATGCCAAAAGACAGAATACGAGTACAGAGTGCAGTGTCATATGTCTTATATATATAAACTGACTAATGGGGTATCAGTTTATATTCTTACCAGTAGAGACCAGAGACCTCTCAACAGGTTACTGAACAGTCCAACCCATCACAGACTATTCATCAGAACCCAATATGTACTATCCATAAATCAATAAAATTAATAATGTGCAATATAATTGATATTAACAAATATAATCAATTTATTGATTAATGTTAATCCACAATAATAATATTAATTATATTTATTAATTATTTATTATTTATATAATAATAATATATAAATAATTATATAAATATAACATTCTCCCACTTGGATAACATTGATCAATAAACTAAATATATCAATTACAACACAAGCACATATATCAATTAACAATATAAGAAATATAAACATGAATCACAAAGATATTATCTGATAGGGATACATACCTTATGCTTATATTTCATAAAATGATGGATAAGAGAAAGCATAATTCAATAAAACAATATGCTATCCAATAATGATCCCAAAAATGGTTCAAGCATTTTTATATGCTAAAAGAGATGTAATGAAAATGACGTCATTGATAAATTTACATCTCATGAAAACCATAATAATATATAAAGTGTAAATTTCAGACTCTCACTAACTCAATACATCAAAAGACTTAACCACACCCATATGAGTTACATGATTTTGAAAAACTCCAATAGCTAAGCCTTTAGTCAGCAGATCTGCTAACATATTTTCTGTAGCAATATGCTCAATCTGAGTCTGAAAATCCAAAACTTCCTCTCTAACAAACAGAAATTTTACATCAAAATACTTTGAGTGAGTAGAACTTCTGTTGTTTTGAGAAAAATGCACAGCAGCAGTATTGTCGCAATATACCACAAGTAGCCTAGAAATACTTTTAACAATATGAAAGCCAGAAATCAAATTTTTTTTTAAGCCACACATCTTGACAAGTAGCCTCATAATAAGCAACATACCCTGCCTCCATGGTAGAAGTAGCTGTAAGAGTTTGTTTAACACTCTTCCAAGAAATAGCTCCTCCTGCCATCATAAAAAACAAA
This sequence comes from Sesbania bispinosa, assembly GCA_026901365.1. Lineage (NCBI taxonomy): Eukaryota > Viridiplantae > Streptophyta > Magnoliopsida > Fabales > Fabaceae > Sesbania > Sesbania bispinosa. Next base: position 38,275 of record QLOH01001197.1, on the reverse strand, counting down.
GTCGGAAGTAGATTTTCGGTCGTCAGGGCAACCAACAAAATCAGAATCAAAATAACTAATGACCTGAAGTTGATCAGACTTCTTATAGGTCAACATGTGATCCTTGGTTCCCTGCAAATATCTAAAGACTTTTTAACGGCTTTCCAATGACCCAAACCCGGGTCGCTCAAGTATCTCCCTAAAGCATTAACAGCAAAAGACAATATCGGGACAAGTACAATCTTGAGCATACATCAAACTACCAACAGCGGAAGCATATGAGACTTTTTCCATTTCAACTCTATTATGATCATTTCGAGGACGTTGAAATTTAGAGAGTTTGTCACCTTTTGAACAGGTGCAGCACATGGGGAGCAAGAATGCATGTTAAACCGTTTAAGGATTTTATCAATAAATCCTTTCTGAGACAATCGAAGAATGCCACGTGACCTATCACAGAAAAAATGAATGCCTAGAACAACAGAGGCATCACCAAGGTCCTTCATATCAAAGTGGCTATTTAACATAAATTTTGTCTCAGTCAAAAGTTCAACACTACTACTAGCAAGGAGAATATCATCAACATATAAGACAAGAATGATGAAATGGCTCCCACTATCTTAAATGCTATGAGAGATATGATCAGAAAAATAAACTTAAAACATATCTCAGAAAATGAGCAAATACAAAACAAACTCCTACTAACCCAAAACACCAAAAGACTTATACAAATACACATGAGTTATGAAAACTCTAATAATCAAGTCTTCGGTTAGTGGATCTATTAAAATGCTCAACACACGTGATAGTTGTTGTTAATGTCTTTTCGACACTAATCCAAAACAGCTTCTTTCACCATCACAATAGGCCACAAATCCAACACAATCCACATGAGCATAAGTGCACACAATAGCCCAGTATCAAGAGTAATTACATAAGGGGAAGACCCAATAACAAAAGTAATTACACGTGGGGGAAATCAAGAATGCTCGAAAATAATTGACATTTAATTAATCTGAGTTTTACTAAATAAGTGACTATGTATGTTCAAATAGAATAAATTTAACAAATCTCCCACTTGAACAACATAGACACTTAGTTTAAACAAAATAAAACTCAAGATTAATATAGACAAAAAATGTCAACAATGAGCAAGCACTTATAGCAATTGGTTCAAACAAAAGAATACAAGTACCTCAACAATGCAGAAAATCGTACTTGATAGAAGTACTCATATCATACATGCAAGATACTCATACATCTTAACCTTATGAAAAATGGAATATCGGTTAAAGAAAATTACAACAAAGTTGCATAATAAAATAATCAAAGTGTCTTTCATAACACAACGGCCAAAAAATAATAATAATAGTCCACATAAACTCAAGTGCCTATAATAGCCCAATAACAAATAACAAAAAATAATTACATATGGGCATAGCCCAATAACCAAAGTAATTACAAAATGGGCATACCAAATGACATCTATGAGTAAGCACTTTATTGGTCCAAATAATAAGATTTATAAGCACCATATCTATCCAAGAAATCATACTCGATAGGAGTATTAATTTCATATAAGATACTTATAAATATGTGACCTTATAAAATGTGGAATGTTGGTCAAAAGAGAAGCACAATAAAATTGCAAACCAAATGTGCAATACCAACAAAATAACCTTAGCGTACACTTAATGTGTCTTACTGAGATTCAACAAAATTGCACATAATAATATATATCAATAAATTGTGCATAAGAACATATCTCAGTAATACGGAATGAGACTTCTTCCCAAAATCTCTAAGAGCATGTCATATGATTAAGTGCACATAAGAACACATGACAACCAAGAGCTCAAAAAATTAATATTTTAATACAAAAGTGCACACAAGAACATATAGCAATGCTATTGTCTCAAGACAAACAGTTGTGTGTACTCCCACTAATCCAAAATAATATATTATTAGGATTCTCATTAGAGTCAAATAATATTAAAATACTCTAATGTTATAATATCTAATAGTGGGATTATAATTTTGCTAAGGTACTCATTATGAGTCTAAAACTCACAATTTTTCTCTCTTCAAAATTTGATATTAGAGAGAAACATATTAAAGCAAAGTCAACAGAAAATGGTTACATAACAGAATATGAAACTCAACATATAACCATAATAATGGTTTTTTTTAAATGAGTTTCATAGTTAACCATATACTTTGATTACAAAATGAAGGAAATTATATATGTCCACTTGACATTACAAAATAGAAAATCTCCTTAAAAAATATTGTAACACGCAATTTTATAAAATATGATGGCTATTTAAAAAAAATGCCAACATATGAGTGAGATTATAATCTCCAACATAATTCAAAATGAGATCATAGAAAAATTCAACAACTCACTCTCATGACTCAAGTGTTACAATTTAAATAATAGCAAAGCACTCTTTAGCGGAAGCGGAAACGAAAGTGCATAAGACCCTTGACTATTATTGAGGATACAACAAAAGATTTAAGAAGTATCTAACTCCCACTGTTCTAATAATTACAAAATTACAGGATAACAATATTGTATTATATAAAAAATTTATCCATACATATATATCCCAAAATAGTTTGGCATACCATTGATGAGAAGGAAGATTAATGGTATGTAATAGATAAATTAATCTCTTCAAACAATAACAAGTTAATTTGGGACATCAACATATTGTCTGGTACCCATCATATAAGACGATAATAGGCAGAGACTTAACAAGCAATATCCTCAATATAAAGTCTTGACAATAAAGGGTAACATGTAATTTCTTAAAGAGAGAAGAAATACTACAAAATAAGATTCCATGCTTTCATCATCACTATTTATATACTTGATATGTTAAATAAGGAGCCAACACCTTGTGCATTTCTCAATTTGTTTGAATATGAATGCATTTTGGGAGGTGCCCATTAACCAAAGTATAATATTTAATACCAAAATATAAAAATTAAATGAATTTGTGTGTCTAGCCAAAATAATAAGGTGCTTATTAACCAAAATTTCTTATTTACAATGATCCCGCCTAAGGGTCCCGAATCATAATAAATAAGAAATAATAAAAGATACAATATACAATTCTCATGTCCCAAAATAAAATTCTAATACCGATAGGGTACTAAAATAAAAAAAATGACATGAGTTAAACACCAATATATATTGCATAAAAACAAATCACATCAATAACAATACACCGATAGGGTATAATTATTATTAGTGCAATATAAATATAATTTAAAATAACTAATTTTCCATAAAATTTTGCATAATTGTACCCACGATAGGCGAGCTCACAATTATACAAAATATAAAAATCATACCAAACATAATTTAATTGAATAAATAAACTGCATGATTAATAAACTATATGTATTATAGATACATATAATATATGATTTCAAAATGGCCGAAAATAATTTCATAACATTGGCTCAATATTAGAGAGAGTGAGTTATATCAAAAACTCTCTAATAATATATGAAATATACACAAAAAATTTCAGGCCAAAATTCTGAGAGTAGCATTTTCAAAATTATAAATTACTCTCAAAATAATTAAAATAAATACCTCCAGGCATCCAAAAAAATATAAAAAATATACCAAAAAAACAGAAAATTAATTATTTAATTTTTGGTATAAAAAATAAAATTTTTCGGGCCACAAAATGAATCACACGCGCCCCACGCTCCTGGCCCCGCGAGTGGGCAGACGCGCGTGGCACTATTCATCTTCTTCTCAACTCGATTTCTGAGAAACGGGTCATAAAACCCGCGACCGAACCCGACTGAAACAACCATTTTAGCCCACGGCAGACGGCGATTTTTTCGGCCACAGAGGCACGACGGCGCGGCGGAAAGAAGCCCCAAATCAATTTCATCGATCAGCTTCTCGATTTTGAGCAATTTCAGATCGAAAAACGTTTGGCAATTTCGTTCGCGCGCTGCAGTTACGGTTCGATCATAGCATTTTTCGGTGACGATAGGCCGCGATTTTCCGGCCACAGGGCCGCCTATTCACGGTGGTCTAAAGCCCCAACTCAATTTCCGGAATAATCACCACATATACGTGCAATTACAGATCGAAAAAATGGGGTTTTGAGAGTTCGAACCCGCGAAAAAAGAATGAAAAAATCTCCAGATTCTTCAAACATTTCATTCTCAAAAAATGCAGATTCATTCAAGTTACATAGTTGAACAAAAGCCCCAAAACAATTTTGAAAATGATTGGCTCAATTGTAAGACCAAAAACTGGGTTTAAAGGTTCTAACCCGAGAAGAAAACTGTCAAATTCTCATAAAATACTTAACGAAATCGCACCAAAAATTGACAATATGTTCGAAATACATGCAGTAAGAAAACCCACATGTCAATTTGTTCGACTAAAGCGAAAATTTTGATAGACTATGTTCGAACATATAACGAAAAATCGGTTCAGTTTATTCACAGTTTTCTACACAATACAACATATATCCCACAACGAAAAATCCCTAAATTTTATGCACAATTAGCGAATAATTTTATCAATATAAATTTAGGGTTCATAGGTACTAATTCTACAACACAGAACAACCATAATCTGTATCTATAATGCTCTGATACCAATTGTTGAATTTAAACGACAATAGCCTAGATCAATTCAGATAGATACAAGAATATAACATGTTCATAAAATGATTAGAAAGTATTGCGTACCCGGAATCGGAAGTGGATCCATTGTTGTTGGTCTTGAACAGTGTGAGAGAATGCTGCTCTCTTCCTGTTAGGATGCCAAAAGACAGAATACGAGTACAGAGTGCAGAGTGTGTTGTAAACTTCAAGAGTATTTCAAAACCATTCAAAAAGCTCAAGTCCCACATTGCTTGGAGTAAATCATGTTAGAGTGCTTATATATTAAAGTGTGATTGGACCTTTCAAACAACTTGAGAAAGGCTTGGGCTCGCGTGCATGAGAACGGGCCTTGGTTGGTTGGTTTAGTGCAAATCGGTGGATTTGCCCCCCTCTGCGCGTGATATTGGGCCTCACATGTCTTTTGCTCCAGCTCCCTTTAAAATACTTTTTGAACCTTAAATTCCGATTTTTTAGAACCGTTTTTTTAAGCTTATCCAGAAACGGTCAAATTTTGATGGACTGTTTTTGACTCGGTCTTTCTATAATCTTGCTGGTAACCGCCCACTATATCTGGATCAATCCTTATCCTTTTTTTCGAAATTGCTAACGGATTGACCCTTATTTTCCTATAAATACCGAGCTACACTGTCAGTTTTACTCACTCATTCCTCACTTCACTTCCTCTCCTCTTCTTCTCTTTTCTGCTCTGCTCTGCTGACAGTGTTCACTGTTCTGATACCTCGGTGCTTCCGGGAAGGGGCTGTTAAATCCTGGGGGGTTACGCACTCTGCGAAATAACCCTTAAGGACAGCGTATATCTACGCGTCTCAGTCATCATTTCTTCATTGTTCCGCAGCTTCATGGTCAATCGGCGACAACAATCTTAAGGGTTATTTCGATGTCTTCTCACAGCGCCGGTCCAAACAATGGAGATGCAGATGGCATGCCTACGGCTACTCCTACCCCAGTTCCTCCTCCTATCCACTACGCCAAGCCGTTTCCAGACATCTCTAAGATCGAAGTCTTCGGAGGTCAAAATTATCGCAGGTGGCAGGAGCATCTATACAACATACTTGACATGCACGGAGTTGCTGCTGCACTCACTGATCCCAAACCGCCCCACACAGCAGACACTGCCGTCGCTGAAAACTGGAATACTGCAAACAAGGTATGTCGTCACACTATTCTCAGTACCTTATCTAACGAGCTTTTCGATGTGTATTGCTCATACAAGGAGGCAGACAAAATCTGGGAGTCCATTAATCTAAAATACACGGCTGAAGATGCTGGGAAGCAGAAATTCGTCATCGGCAATTACTACAGGTGGGAGATGGCTGAAGACAAGGACATCAAGGTCCAGATAAATGAGTATCATAAACTGCTCAAGGATCTAAAAGGAGAAAATATTGAGTTACAAGACGAATTCGTAGCGGGAATCTTGATCGAGAAGCTGCCTGCATCTTGGAAAGACTACAAACAGCAACTCAAACATAAACACAAGCAACTGCTTCTCGCAGACTTGATCACCCACATCATTATTGAAGACACCAACAGAAGGGAGATCAAAGAGGCAAGAGCAAAAGCCTTGGTTGCACGGGCTAATCTAATTCAGAACAAGTCTCAGAAAAAAAGGTACGAACCTAAGAGACATGATCACTATGTGCCTGGACCTAATAACCCTAATTTCAAAAAGAAGGGTATCTGTTTTGTTTGCGGAAAGCCAGGTCACCATGCACCCCCAATGCCGACACAAGATGAGGAACGACAATCCTCCCAAGCCAAGGGCTAACCTGGCTGAAGGAGATGACATAATTGTTGCGGTCGTTTCTCAAGTGAATGTTGTCACAGATGTGAACAAATGGGTGGTAGACTCTGGGGCTACCAGGCACATTTGTGCTAATAGAGATGCGTTTACCTTCTACACACCTGTAGGGGATGGAGAAGAACTAGTTTACCTCGGTGATTCTAGAACTGCTACAGTTCAAGGGAAAGGAAAGGTTCTTCTGAGGCTCACATCTGGAAAGACACTGGCTTTAAGTGATGTACTTCATGTCCCAACCATTAGGGCTAATTTGGTTTCTGTATCTTTGTTGGGAAAAGTTGGGGTTAAGGTCTCTTTTGAATCTAATAAGATTGTAATGACCAAAAACAATGTTTTTGTTGGGAAAGGCTATTGTGATCATGGACTCTCTGTACTTAATATTTCTGAAGTTATCAATAAAATTGAGAATTCTGCTTATATGATTGATTCAACTACTATGTGGCATGCTAGATTAGGACATGTGAATTTTTCATATATTAAGAAAATGCAACATCTTGGTATTCTTTCTGATCTTAACTATGATTGTCAAATCAAATGTGATGTATGTATTGATTGTAAAATAACTAAGAAATCACATCCTTCTGTGCAACGTGAAACTGAATTACTTAGTTTAATTCATACCGACCTAGGTGATTTAAAACAAACTATGACTAGAGGTGGTAAGAAATATTATGTGACCTTTATTGATGACTTTTCTAGATTTACTAAGGTTTATCTAATTCAAAATAAAGATGAAGCTTTTGACATGTTTCTTACATATAAGGCAGAAGTAGAGAACCAACTAAATAGGAAAATTAAAAGAATTAGATCTGATAGGGGAGGTGAATACATGCTCTTTGATGATTTTTGCGAAAAAGAAGGAATAATTCATCAAATTACCCCACCTTATTCACCTGAATCTAATGGAGTGGCTGAAAGGAAAAATAGAACCTTGAAGGAAATGATGAACGCAATGTTAGTTAGTTCCTTAGCACCTGATAACCTTTGGGGGGAAGCCTTACTCACTGCTTGTTTTCTACAAAATAGAATACCCCATAAGAAAACTGGTAAAACACCCTATGAGTTATGGAATGGTTATAAACCCAACATAAAATATCTTAGAGTGTGGGGGTGTCTAGCCAAAGTTATGCTTCCTGACCCTAAGAAAAGGAAAATAGGATCTAAAACATCTGATTGCTTGTTCATTGGTTATGCTGAGCATAGTGCTGCTTATAGATTTCTTGTTCTAAAAAGTGATGTGCTTGATCATAATACAATTATAGAAACCAAGAATGCTGAATTTTTAGAACATGTGTTTCCTTTGAAATCTGAATCTATTTCTCGTGCTACTGTTCAAATTAATAATGAGCACTCATATGAGGATTTGAGAAGAAGTAAAAGACAAAGGAAAGAAACTTCCTTTGGAAACGATTTTTATACTTACTTAATTGGTAATGATCCTTCAAGTTTTTCTGAAGCTCTTTCTTCTTCTGATGCTAAATTATGGAATGAGGCTATTAAAATCGAAATGGATTCTCTTTCAAAAAATAAAACTTGGACTCTGGTCGATTTACCTCTTGGAGCAAAACCAATTGGCTGCAAGTGGATTTTTAAAAGAAAATATAATCCTGATGGATCTATTGAAAAATATAAAGCTAGACTTGTAGCCAAAGGGTTTTCTCAAAAGGAAAATATTGATTATTTTGATACCTTTGCTCCAGTGACTAGAATCTCTTCCATTCGAGTTTTAATAGCTTTGGCCTCTATTCATAAATTGGTTATACATCAAATGGATGTAAAAACCGCTTTTCTAAATGGTGACTTAGAAGAAGAAATATATATGTCTCAACCTGAAGGATGTGTCATTTCTGGTCAAGAAAACAAAGTTTGTAAACTTCTCAAATCCCTATATGGTTTGAAACAAGCCCCTAAACAATGGCATGAAAAATTTAATTAGACTTTGCTTGATGACGGCTTTTCTTCTGTTGAAGTAGATAAATGTGTCTACTCAAAAACTATAGATGGTGAATGTGTGATTATTTGTCTATATGTTGATGATATGCTTATATTTGGTACTTGTGATTATATTGTAAACATTACAAAAAACTTTCTTGCATCAAAGTTTGACATGAAAGACATGGGTGAAGCAAGTGTGATATTGGGTGTTAAAATCATAAGGAGCGATGATAGTATACTACTATCCCAAGAACACTATGTTGAGAAACTTCTTAGGAAGTTTGGTCATTTCGATGACAAACCAGTGAGTACCCCTTATGATGCTAGCACTCAATTAAAGAAAAATAAAGGTGATCCTGTTGCTTAATCTGAGTATGCCCAAATCATTGGGAGTTTGCTACACTTGATGAATTTTTCTAGACCTGACATAGCATATGTTGTGGGTAGGTTGAGTAGATATACCCAAAATCCTAATCAGGATCATTGGGCTGCACTTGTGAGACTCATGAGATATTTGAGAGGTACCATTGATTATGGTATTGAGTATATTCGATTTCCCGCTGTATTGGAAGGATACAGTGATGCTAACTGGATCTCAGATTCAGATGAGACAAAGTCCACTAGTGGTTATGTGTTTACACTCGGTGGTGGTGCGATAGTTTGGAGATCAGCCAAACAAACTATAATTGCAAGATCAACTATGGAGTCAGAGTTTGTAGCTCTGGAATTGGCTGGTAGTGAGGCTGAGTGGTTGAGAAACTTCTTAGCAGATATTCCTTTGGGAACAAAACCAACCCCATCAATATCAATGCATTGTGATTGCCAAGCGGCAATAGCCATTGCAAAGAATAAGACTTTCAATGGTAAAAACAGACATATGCAACTAAGGCATAATGTGGTAAAGCAGTTGCTAAAGGATGGAATAATATCCATTGATTATGTGAAGTCAGAAGTGAATTTGGCTGATCCTCTGACAAAGCCTTTGGGAAGGAAATTCATATATGAAACATCGAGGGGAATGATACTTAAGCCAATATGAAATTAACAGTGATGGTAACCCAACCTTTATGATTGGAGATCCCATGAAGAAGGTTCATATGGGTAAAAACAAGTCACTTGTTAGTTCTGCTAGCACAATATTTATAGTCCCTTCCTATGGTGTGAGATGTGCTAGACTGCATTATTGAGAGGATAAGCTTAAAAGATTTAATGATTTTCATATCCCTTATGGGTGGTGTATGAAGTGCAGCACACACTTGATGAAATCACCTATATGAGTGTCAAGTGGGGCCGCTTGTATGAGATTGAGGCGAAATCTCTAGAGCACTCATGAATACCAGGCGCGCGCATGGCCTATTAGCGCAAAACGACGTTAACAGTGGAAATTGTGGGGGTGCAATGTGATTGGTAGACCTCTAACATACATCAAAGTGTTTTGGTTCATAGAGCTTGCTCCACCAACTCACTTGTGTGTTAAGTCTTATCAGTCTAGGTCTGGTTCATAGTCCAAAAGACACCAGATTCGACGCATTGACATCCATGTAGTAAAGCATAGCAGATTTCTTTTATCTTTCGTTTTTGAAAATGTTTTGAAATATGTGGGGGATTGTTGTAAACTTCAAGAGTATTTCAAAACCATTCAAAAAGCTCAAGTCCCACATTGCTTGGAGTAAAGCATATTAGAGTGCTTATATATTAAAGTGTGATTGGACCTTTCAAACAACTTGAGAAAGGCTTGGGCTCGCGCGCATGAGAACGGGCCTTGGTTGCTCGGTTTAGTGCAAATCGGTGGATTTGCCCCCCCTGCACGTGATATTGGGCCTCACATGTCTTTAGCTCCAGCTCCCTTTAAAATACTTTTTGAACCTTAAATTCCGATTTTTTAGAACCGTTTTTTTAAGCTTATCCAGAGACGGTCAAATTTTGATGGACTGTTTTTGACTCGGTCTTCTTATAATCTTGCTGGTAACCGCCCACTATATCTGGATCAATCCTTATCCTTTTTTTCGAAATTGCTAACGAACTGACCCTTATTTGCCTATAAATACCGAGCTACACTATCGGTTTTACTCACTCATTCCTCACTTCACTTCCTCTCCTCTTCTTCTCTTTTCTGCTCTGCTCTGCTGACAGTGTTCACTGTTCTGATACCTCGGTGCTTCCGGGAAGGGGTTGTTAAATCCTAGGGGGTTACGCACTCCGCGAAATAACCCTTAAGGACAACGTATATCTACGCGTCTCAGCCATCATTTCTTCATTGTTCCGCAACTTCATGGTCGATCGGCGACAACAGAGTGCAGTGTCATATGTCTTATATATATAAACTGACTAATGGGGTATCAGTTTATATCCTTACCAGTAGAGACCAGGGACCTCTCAACAGATTACTGAACAGTCCAACCCATCACAGACTATTCATCAGAACCCAATATGTACTATCCATAAATCAATAAAATTAATAATGTGCAATATAATTGATATTAACAAATATAATCAATTTATTGATTAATGTTAATCCACAATAATAATATTAATTATATTTATTAATTATTTATTATTTATATAATAATAATATATAAATAATTATATAAATATAACAATTTTGTCTTTAACACAAATTCAACCTTAACAAAGCTCGAAGCCGTGAAAGAAAACTCTTCTTCAAAAACCCACTTCAACATTGATTAGAAAAATGTGGGGGGAAAAGAGGGTGAGGGTGAGGGTGAGGGTGAGGGGTAGTTAGGATAATAATCAAAGATTAAAAAAGGGCGGAAAAAGCAAAAATGAGGGGGGTGGGAAAAGCCATTCTCATGTATGGATTGGATTGATCTATGAAATTTCAAGACCAAAAATATATTTTTGGTGGAAGTCTAAAATTATATTTAACTTAGCATGAATTTGAAGTAGGCCAATGGAGGTTGGCCTAACTCATTGGTTGACTTTTTTTTTTCTTTTATTATTCACATTTTTATAATTAATAAAATTATAAGTGATAAATCTAATTTATATGTGTTATTAGTGTCAATTTTAAGATTAACATTTCAATTATATTGAACTAATTTAATTTCTAACATTTGCTAATTATTATAAATGATGCTTTTTATTTTATTTTTATTATTTTGTATCATCTTTTACTATTTGATAATATAACATGATGGCTTATTATATTTTCTTCTAATACTAAAATAATAAAATAATATAAAAATATAATATATTGCTTCTATATTTATGATGATTAAAAATTTGATTAACTTCTTACATGAATTGATGTATATTTTAATAAAGCTTTATTAATTTATTATTATCATAAGTAAAAAATGTGTGGCCCATGGGTTAGCATGCTTTGCCGGCAAAGCACAAAGGGCTAGTCTAACAAAATTTCATTCTACTATGAGATCGGGCTTTAAATTGACATTCCTAAATTCAGGTTATCAGATTAAAATTAAAAAAAAATTTGTTATTCATTTTTCAAGATTTTATAATCACATATTAAATTTTGTTTATAAATTTTTGGAATTTATATTACTGTAAAATCAAAAGCTCCTTTATTCTTTAATGATTTTAGACAATAATTAAAGTATTTCTTAACATTAATTTTACTTTTAGTCAATATTTAGGTTTTTTACAATTATAGCCTCGGATACATAATTATCTCTTTACCTAAAGTTATGATAATAAGTTTTATATTAAATATAAAAAAAATACTTAATAGCTAAATAAAATCTAAAATGAATGAAATAAAAGAAAAAAAAAGTAAAAGAGAGATTTAAATACTAATCTAAAATGTATAAATTCAAAATTTTTAAAAAATAGTTGTTCGGGTTGAAAAAAAAAATGAGAACCGAACATTTTATAATTGGTTTGTTTTAAATTAAAATAAAATGAAATTATTAACTAAACTAATCAAAGCCAATGTGATTAGTTTCATAGAATAAACAAAATCCAATGAACACCCCACATTCATATGTCGTGTTTTAAGGATTTAATGAATATGCACTATTACGGTAAAGAAGTTATACACTATCATCTAATGATACATTGGTCATATCATTTTTTTTAATACTCAAAATCTTAGGGTAAAGAGATGACACCACAGTCCACGACAAGGAAAGTCATTAAGCTCAAAGAGCACTCATGGTCCAGTAGGGATTCCAACTTGCAGTCCGTTAGATACGAGACCGAGTCTTACTCTACTCGATCAACCATTCAAAATTACCATATGTTCGTAAATGATTTCGTAATGCATGTTATGCAATGAAAAATAAGATCATAAATAGTTTTGTATGGATACAATGCAATGAAAAATAAGTTCCTAAATTGTTTTCTAATGGATGTAATGCCAAGAAAAATAAGTTCGTAAATAATTTCGTAATGGATGTAATGCCAAGAAAATAAGTTCGTAAATGATTTCGTAATGCATGCTGCAACATCCCGAGATTAGAACCTAAAAGGGCATAGTGAAAGTCTTAAGTTATGGATTCGATCAGGAGAAAAAAGGACTAAGTTAGAAGGGAAAATTTAGAAGGAGAACTAAGTGGAGAAAGAGAGGAGTTTTGGTTGGGAGGAAGTGCGCTTCAGCATGCTCTGGAGGCTACAACACGCTCTGGAGGCTTCAGCACGCTCTGGAGGTTGCAGGACGCCCTGGAGGCTTCAGCACGCTCTGGGGGCTGCAACACGCTTTGGGGGCTGCAGCACACTCAGAGGGCGCTTCAGCGCACTTGGTTCAGTGATCTTAAGGGGCTTGGCAAGTGCGCTTCAACACACCTTGGGGGTTGCAGCACACTTTGGGGGCTGCAGCACACCCTGGGGGCTTCAGCGCACGTCATGCCTTGAGGGAAGGGAGCCTAGACTTGAGTGCGCTACAACGCATGCTTTTAGGCCCTGATGCCATTGTGTGAAGTGGGCTACAACGTTCTTATGGAGGTTGCAGCGCCCTTTAAGTGGGCTGCAGCGCACTCCTCTTCCTCCCTTGTGCGCTAGCACACTTTAGCCTTGCGTGAGGTGCGCTCCAGCGCCCTTTTAGTGCGCCCCAGCGCACACTTAAGTGCGTGGCTTTTAAGCCTTGCGCGATTCCCTCCCCCCTCATTTTTCTTCTTCTTCTTCAACATAATGTTAGAGAGAGGTTAGAGAGTTTAGAGAGAGAAAGGGCTAGGGTTAAGAGAAGAAGGAAGATTTGAAGTCATCTCCACCATTCTCAAGCTTGGGATCACCTCCACCTTCCTCCTCTACCTCCATTTTCTCCCTAATCTTCCTCCATTGTTGCTCCTTTGAGGTGAGTGGTGGTTCTCACTCACTTTTCTTGGTTGTATTCCATTGCATGTCCCCTATTCTTTCTCCCCTTGCTATTATTATTGATTAGAGTTGATTTTATGAAAAACCTAGGATGGATTATTGGATTGATTGAATATATGATTTTTGGCTCAAACCCTAGGTTAGAGGATTTGGGGATTTTTATGAAATTGATGATTGTGATGTTGTAACCTTGAAATATTGTTCATCCATACATACACTCATGTTCATGGAACTATTATCATTTTTCATGTCCCCATTTATGCATGTTTTGAAAGGAAGGAATTGGGTCTTATGACCTCATGTTTTTGAAAAAATGAAATTGGGTCTTAGGACCTCATATTTTGAAAGAAGAGGACTTGGGTCTTTGGACCTTATGTAAAAAGAGGAGTCTTCGGACCAAAAAAGGGGTCTTCGGACCAAAGAGGTACAAGAGAGGTAATCCCATTTACTCCTAGGCCAAGGGGTAATTGGGATTCCTCCATTAAAATTGAATTTCGTGCATCGCATCCTTGTTTGCCTAATTAAAACTTAATGAGGGTCGCCTTGGACGACGGTCCTTGGTCACATGGTCGAGCGCTCAAAAGAGGTAATAGTGAAAAGACCCCGTGGGTGTTTAGGTTATAACACTTGAGGACTGACTCTGCATTGTTTACTTATGTGACTGACTCATGTTTCTAGTTCCCATTCTTCAGGTGCATATACTTCATAATGCCATTTCATGTAAATTATGCTCATGTCTGTTGTATGCTTGGTTGTTGTCTTTCCCCGCACCACACACACTATTATCACCCTCACTGGGATGTAGTCTCACCCCACGCTGTGGGGAATTATCTTCAGTTGTGCAGGAAATGATTTCTTAGCATTGGAGGACGAGTCGGAGTCTCGAGGCGGATCCTCCCGCCTCCCCAGTTGCCAGATACCTTAGGACGCTTAGATTTGATAAAATCATGTAATGCTTAAGAATTGTGTATATATGTATATGCTTATAGGTTATTGGACTGTATTATTTTAAGAGAATGATGCGACTGTTTGGTTAGGCCACGGAGGCCTCTTATTACTGAATAGATTAGTGCTTCTATTATTATGAATTGTACTGGGATTTTGCTGGTTTTCAGGTGATTCTGGAAATTGGGAAATGTCCAGTTTTTAGGGGAAACTCTGCCGGATTTCTGGTAGGAGTTTATGAATGCTCACACTTGTGATTGTTGGTCGCCCCACGTTTCAGTTTAGAATTTTAGGTTTAAAATGTGATGTATGAATTATGTGATAATCTAAGCAAACGTTGGATTGCCTAGCCATCTTGTTGTTATGTGTGTGCCGATATCGAAAATGGCGCGAAATAATTTCAGAAATTCGAGAATAGTGTTTCCAACGGACATTATTCTTGGATTTAGAAATTAGGACGTTACACATGCAATGCAGTGAAAAATAAGTTCGTAAATTGTTTCGTAATGTATGCAATGCAATGAAAAATAAGTTCGTAAATGAATTCGTAATGCATACAATGCAACGAAAAATAATTTCGTAAATGGTTTTATAATGGATGCAATGCAATGAAAAATATGTTCGTAAATAATTTCATAATGCATGTAATGCAGTGAAAAATAAGTTCGTAAATGGTTTCGTATGGATGCAATGCAATGAAAAGTAAGTTCGTAAATGTTTTCGTAATGAATGCAATGTATTGAAAAATAAGTTCGTAAATAATTTCATAATGGATGCAATGTAATGAAAAATAAGTTCGTAAATGGTTTCGCATGGATGCAATGCAAATAAAAATAAGTTCGTAAATGTTTTCGTAATGCATGTAATGCAATGAAAAATAAGTTTGTAAAATGCAATGCAATATAAGAAAAATAAGTTCGTAAATGATTTCGTATGAATGCAATACAATGAAAAATAAGTTCGTAAATGATTTTGAGGAGAATGAGATGAAGAAGATTGTAACTAAATGGTTCACTTTATAATGTTGATGAGTGTACAAGTGGCGCCAATTTAGAAACACCCACTCCCACTCGGAGGGCGGAAGGCCGACCCCGAAAGATTCAGTATGTTTGCCTTTGTCGTGAACTGAGAGAGTCGAGGAAGAACCTTTGGAAATCACTTGATCAGGTTGCCTAGCCGGAGCCTAAGTGACCGGGATTTGCTGCGCCGGGGTACCTGTCGCCCTTTGGCGTTTGGGTTTATGTGTCTCCATGATCTGGGCTTCCTGCTCCAAGCCCTCTTGAATTTCCTTCCTCTTTGCCGCAGCTGCATTCTTCTTGGCCAATTTCTCCGCCAACTTGGCCTGCTGTTTCGTCGACATGTTTACTGCAAAATGAAGATAAACAGGGATTAGATGAAAATTCATTAAACAGAACAAGATAGAGGTAATCCGACGTTACCCAAACAAGCACGGGTAATATCACCACCCTCAGCTATCACAGACTGGCAATCCAATGTTCCAAAGTCCTTGACAAAGGATTGAATAGCGTCGGCAATATCTTGCTCCGCCTTCGACAGCTCGTCATAATCCACTGTATAATCTTTGGAAGCTCTGGAGAAGTGATTTTGATTCCAGTAGGGATGGATAATTCCTCTACCATCTTTCCCGAGCACATTATCGCGGCCCTTCCCGATCGGCTTTACAAAGACAAATTTGTCCTTAAAATATTTATATGATTCTTGGAAGATTTCGAAAATCTTCCCACCAGCACCAGCCCGCAGTGCGAGCCAAGAAAATCTATCTTTCCCTTCATTGACAACTGATAAGTGAAAATCATATGATAAATTAGAGCGCCTTTTAGTTCACTTATCAAGGATAAAATGGTATTTTTGCCCCAGTTTAATCCCTTTCTATTAAATATTAGATAAATTGTTTTTATTAATCTTGGATTTGAATTTGATGCTATTTTAATAGAAATATTGCGGATTTTTGCAGGATTTGCAAAGATTTGATTTGAAGGAAATATAACATTAAATGAGGGAGATATCTGCAAGATTTGAGTTTGATTGAAGACATTTAATAAATATTTGAAGCAATCAATGAGGAGATCACTGCCAATCAAACAAGGATTCTGCAGACAACCTTCCCAAATAAATCAAAGATGCTCAATAAATGCAAGGATTTCATCAAGAAAAGGGAAACAAGGAAAGACAAATCAACCAAAACCAGTCTCGGGGAGAGATCAAGTTAAAAAGAGAAAGATTGAAGTTGCAGGACGCATTATGCGCTTAAACCTGAGCTGTAGCGCAGGGTGAAGCGCAACTCTCTGGAACCTGCGCTGTAGCGCAGCTTGAAGCGCAAGTCACGCTGATTCTTGCCCTGTTGCCATTTTTGGTTCGCTTTCCAGAATCCCATCAAGTATTTTTGGCGTCGTTGCCGGGGAACGGTTTCCAATTCGTGTAGACCTTGGCGGTCTAGTTATCAAGTTTTTATTTTAGGATTTTGCTTATTTGTTTTATTAGGATTTCTTCTATTTATTACTCTTATTATTAGGATATATTATTACTTTAGGAAATTTATTATTTTTCTATTATTATTAATTCTATTCAACACTTACCTTTTTTAAAGTTTCTTGTTTATGCTTCTGAGAGGTCAGACATACCCCAATCAATTACAGTTCGACCCGAAAATAGAAAGGACGTCGCGAAGAAACAGAGGTAGGAACGGGAGAAGGAGAAGAAGGGCAATTGTTGAGGAAACCAAAAATATGGCAGAGGAACGTCCAAGAAGGACTCTAGGAGATTATATCTCCTATCAAGGACCACGTCACTTCTCAAGCATTGTGTTACCACCAAACACAAGAGCTTTGGAGTTGAAGACTGCACACCTCAACCTCATCAGTGCACATCAATTCGCTGGATTGGATCATGAAAATCCACATGCTCATCTCTCTAATTTTTATGAATTGATTGTTACTATGGGTTTCGAGGAAGGTAATTTATAATAGGTTTACTTACGCTTGTTTCCTTTCTCTTTGATAGATAAAGCTAAGGAATGGTTGCAATCACACCCAAATCAAAGCCTAACCAATTGGGGTGTAGTTGAGGAGAAATTCTTGTCAAGATTCTTCTCAACTAGGAAGCAGATTGAAGTCAAAGCAGATATTTCTACATTCAGACAAGGGATTGATGAGCCACTATGTGAAGCTTGGGAAAGATTCAAGTCTATGCTGCGCAAATGTCCCAATCATGGCTATGAGGATATAGCCCAACTCAACATATTATGTACGGGACTTCGTTCAGATTCAAGGTCATTCATAGATGCGGTAGCAGGAGGAACTATCTTATCCGCAGAAGTTGATCGAGCGCTAGAAATCATCAACCACTTTGCACAAAACGATCAACAAGCTCAAAGTGGAAGACATCCCGCGCAATTACCAAAGAAAGGGATGATGGAACTCAATCAAAGTGATGCTCTATTAGCTGAGAACAAGCTCATTAAACGTCAACTAGAAGCACTCACTGACATTGAAGACACTCCCTCAACAACTCAAAGTTGTCCACTCACAACCCATCCCAGCCCAACCATTGATTTGTGATTTCTATGGAGGAGACCATCTAAATGGTCAATGTGATAGCCAAGGAACACAAACAAGTCAACTTCATGGGTAACCAGGGAAGGCAAGGGAATTACTCCAACAATAACAACAATCAATATTCACAAGGTTGGAGAAATAACCAAACCAACTCTGGGTGGAGTCAGAATGGAGGACCAAGACAACCACCTTACCAACAACAACCCTCCACATATGATAAACTGAACACTTTGGAAGGTAAGATTGATGACCTTGTGCAAAAATTTAGTGGATTCAAGACAACTATCGAGGCATCAATCAATACTCTAGAGAGTCAAGTGGGTCAGTTAGCAATTGAAATGGCAGAACACAGGCGACAACACTTCTCAGCTATAACCCACACCAATCCAAAGGAACAATGCAGCTTAATTGCTACTAATGGCAACAAGTCAGAGGAGGAGGAACTTGATGAGAAAGAAGAAATCATCTTTGAAGAACAATTGCTTCAAGAGGAAGTTGTTCAACAAGATGAAAAAGCAGCACAAAAGGAACATCATGAAGAGAAGGTCTTAATCACAAGTAAGTCACTTGACCCAGGTAGGTTTACTATACCCATCTCTATTGGTTATCTACCTCCTACTCATGCTTTATTAGATCTTGGACCGAGCATCAATTTGATGCCGCTATCGTATTTTAACAAGTTGAGTAATGTGAAGGTCAAGCCTGCAAATATAAAGTTACTTCTTGCAAATAAATCTGCTCAATGCCTTCATGGGATACTAGAGGATATTCAAATCAAAGTGGATAAATTTGCATATGTTGTAGATTTCTACATTGCAGAGACAGAAGAGGAGGATACTGAAGTCCCCATAAATTTAGGAAGACCCTTCATGAAAGCTGCTAAGATGATCATTGATGTTGATCAAGGAAAATACGAATTGAGCTCAAAAGATGAAAGTATTATGTTTCTTAGAGGTACGCCTAAGTTACAACAGACTGATGCTATTTCTAAAAATCCAACAAAGTTGTCAGGCTCCGAATTTCTGAGGAAGCCTAGGATTAGGACAAAGCATCCAGAGTCAATATGGGAGTTCAAATTTAAGAGGAAAAGGATATCAACATCTGATACTGAGGAAGACAATGACAATGATGGTAGAATCAAAAATTGGCATGGAGGATGGGAGCTCAAAGGAAGAACTGGTATGGAGTCAAACATCATCCTCCACTTGAGGCCACCATGAAAGGGTTGAGTAACCAGGCGTCGAGCTAAAAGACGTTAAATAAGCGCTTCCTGGGAGGCAACCCAGTCTTTGTAAGTTTTTAATTTTCATTTTGGTAATTTTTAGTTTTAGGATTTGCTTGTGTAATTAGGAAATTGTTAAAATGGGGATCTAAATCTAAAAGGATTGCATGGAATCAATTAGGAGTAGCAGAAGCAGAGAGAATACTGCAGATCTGCGCTTCAACCTGCGCTGTAGCGCAGGTCAAGCGCAGCATTAAAATTAAAAATCTGACTCTCTGACTTTTGCGCCTCACCCTGCGCTGTAGCGCAAGGTGAAGCGCAACAGAACGCTTCAACTTCTGAAGCAGTACGTGCTCCACTCTGCGCTGTAGCGCAGGGTGTAGCGCAGGAAGCTGGATTTTAAATTCTAAAATTTGAACGAAGGAGTTCATTTTGAACTTCCTCTCGTTCATCTCCTTTGCGTTTTCTCTGATATTCCTAACCTTTGTTTTGCCTTTTCTCACTCATATAGTCCTCATTTCCAGTTTCTGAGCTTATACCAGGTATGTTTTTATAGTTTTCTTTCTTTTTAACCGATTGAAATTTTGATTTTTTATTTTATTTGAGCATAACCTTAGGATAAGAAATCTTAGGATTCTAGGAACCTTTAGGAAAGAAATAATTGTTCATAATGCTTTAAATTAGATTGCATGCGGTTAGGATTCTTTGTGGGTTATTCATGTTTGCTTAGGTGGTAGTTTTTGAGTGCTCAATGATTTATGCAAATTATTTTATTGGTGCATGTATGTTCAATTAATTGCTCTAATATTTTTGCATACCCATACATAAATGACTATGCAATATTGCATGTTACTGATGACATGATTTTTTAGCATGAGTTTGATTCTCACTTTGCCTGTTTAGAATTGTTTAGGATCTGCTTTAACTGATCCCTTTAACATGTCTTAATTAATTAATTAGGCATTTATTGGGTAATATTTAAAATCAAAATTTTTATGCACATTTGTTTGATTAATTGATTGCTCTAAGTATTGAAATTTATTGGCCATTTATTTCATAATTATGAGCAATTAAATATTATGATGCATAAATAATTTTGAGTTGCTTTTGCTTTGTAGATGGTTTGCACAAAGAATGTCAGTGGTGCTAATTCATCTGGGAGGGGCACATGGGGTGGCAAGAGGAAGGGCCCCCAGAGGGAACCTGAGTTTGACCCTCATCGCTTCAAGGACCTCAAGTCCTTTGAAGCATACACTGACATCGCTAATTGCAAGTTCATCCTGGAGCGACCAGTCATCCTACAGGAGGGGGAATATGAGGAGTTTTCTGCTGAGATTCACAGGAGGCGTTGGAACCGCCTCAGCCGCCCCGACAACTACTTTGATCCAGACATTGTCAGGGAATTCTATGCTAACGCTATTGGAGACCACGACGTTAACTACAGGAGGGAGTCTTATGTTCGAGGACAGGTAATCAGATTTGATTGCGATGCAATCAATGCACTTTTAGGACATCCCATAGAGGAGGACATAGACCTCGTGGTGTGCCAATACCACGAGAGGATGCAGGCTGTGGGGCTTCATGGCAATGATCCCCTTGACATCGAGACTGCTCAACTGTTATGCTTACCAGGGCGTTCCTTTGAAAGGAATGCATATCAGGAGGTTTCCAGGATTCACAGGCATGATATGAAGAGTATCACACGGATGTGGACAGTACTGACGCTGGCCAACATACATCCTACAGGGCATGTTTCTGATATCATTATGCTTGTAGCCCACCTCATTTATTGTATCCTCACCGGCACTACTATCGATATCTCACGGGTTAGCACCAGTAGGATATCAGACTTTGCATCTTCTGTGGGGCGCCGGACCCCTAACTCCAAGATCTGGCTTGGCTTCCCTTCTCTTATCACTGCACTCTACAGATCTAGGGGTGTAGAGGTGAACCCTAGGATTCGCATCACACTTCCCATGACCAGAGCATATATTGAAGCCAATTGTATCCCGGTTGAGGAGTTACAGGATGAGGAGCAGCAGCAGCAACAGGCACCACCACCAGCAAACATGGACGCTCCTGTCTGGGCCCAACGACTTGAGGCACAGAACACTCATCTGATGGCTCAGATGTCCACTATTCACCGAGCAACTGTTCATTTTTAGAGTAGACATTATCAGGCTCGTGTGGACCCCATGACCCCTGCACAGTTTCATGATTACTTACAGTGGCCTGGGGACAGACCTATTTTCCCAAGGGGGGATGGAGCAGCTTACATGGATCAGGACCAGGATGAGGACTGATTGTTTTCTTTCCTATTTGGTGCTTTTCCTTCTTTTTTTTCTTTTTCTTTTTCATTTTATTTTCTTATTTTCTTTTGATATGTACTGTATACCACGATACATCATCTATATTAGGCAGTACTTTACTTGTTTTGTTATTTTTTGTTTGTTAAATTTTTAAATTTTTAGGACTCTTTAGGACCTTAGGAAATTAGGAATCAAAGCAACTTTTTCAAAATTTTCTGTAATTAAGTAGTTTAACTAACCAGATTAGGAAAGATGATAGGGTTTTGTGATTAATTCCATAATCATTTAAGTTTAGGATACTTCTCAGAAGGACCTATCAGGAAAGTTAATTAAAACCAGTAAGTGCTTTATCAAGGAATTTTAGCCAATAATCGGTAAACTGAGAGCCCAAACACTGAAATTGAGAGTTTTTCACCGCTGCTTGTCAACTGTTATTGCTTGAGTTTCTGAATTTTGTCTTGCTGGTAAAAGATATGGAAGTGACAAAAGCATATTTTGTGATTATAATATTTTGCTTAGTGCCAAATAGCCAACCTTGATTAAATGTTTCCATTTATTGATTGCCCATTTGAGCCTTTAATATTTCCTTTGATGCACCCCAGCCATGATTAATGATCATACCATGTCCCTTTACTTGGGATAGAGAGCAAGGTGCAACACAACAAGATGGGACAAAAGGTTAGTGAATTGGAAGGTGAAAGAAATTCAAAAGCAGCCACAAGAAATCACAAAGAAGAGTACTCCCTTATAATTAAATTCTCTATGTTATTGTTTATGATTCAAAAAAAAAAATCTGCACAAAGTGTGGAAATTGAATAAGTTGGGGGGAGTACTTCTTCAAACAAAGAGGCCAGCTGAAAAAAGTGACAATTCAAGAATGACATGGCAGATGGAGAGAAGTCCCAAGAACAACCACAAGATGCTCTCTATTCAAAGTGTTCTTTGCATATCTAGAAAAACCATGATTTCTTGATAGCCCAGCCTCATTACAACCAAAGAAAAGACCTTTTGATCCATGTTAACTACTTGCAGGTTCAGATGTTGGAAACGACTATCAATTCTAGTTGTTCAACGGTGGTGAAAAAGATTGAGGGAAACACTTACCCGTGAGAATGAGAGATTTCCTTGGTTTATCACTTACTGCTTTAATTGCTATTTTTGAAAAGTTTAACTGATGTTTGTGTTCTATTCTGATTGAGGATTGGTAACATCTTTTAATCATGAATTTTTCTTATGCTTGGAAGGTGACTGCTTAATAAGGAGATGATGAAAAGTTCCTTGAATTTGTTTTTGATTTTTTTAGTTATTCAGGGGATAGAATTGAATTTTTTTATTGCAAAGAAGTCTTTTGCTTGAGGACAAGCAAGAAGTTAAGTTGGGGGTATTTTGATAAGTGAAAATCATATGATAAATTAGAGCACCTTTTAGTTCACTTATCAAGGATAAAATGATATTTTTGCCCCAGTTTAATCCCTTTCTATTAAATATTAGATAAATTGTATTTATCAATCTTGGATTTGAATTTGATGCTATTTTAATAGAAATATTGCGGATTTTTGTAGGATATTGCAAAGATTTGATTTGAAGGAAATATAACATTAAATGAGGGAGATATCTGCAAGATTTGAGTTTGATTGAAGACATTTAATAAAGATTTGAAGCAATTAATGAGGAGATCACTGTCAATCAAACAAGGATTCTGTAGACAACCTTCCCAAATAAATCAAAGATGCTCAATAAATGCAAGGATTTCAGCAAGAAAAGGGAAACAAGGAAAGACAAATCAACCAAAACCAGTCTCGGGGAGAGATTAAGTTAAAAAGAGAAAGATTGAAGCTGCAGGACGCATTCTGCGCTTCAACCTGCGCTGCAGCGCAGGGTGAAGCGCAACTTTCTGGAACATGCGCTGTAGCGCAGCTTGAAGCGCAAGTCACGCTGATTCTTGCCCTGTTGCCATTTTTAGATAGATTTCTCCCTAATTTCCTTTGTCTTTCCTTAGCCTATAAATAGGACCTCATTGCACCAGATCAAAGTGTGCACGATTATTGTAATTCAGTCTTATTTCAGTGATAATGCACCAAAGCTAATTTTAGAGTAGGAGATGAGGAGCGCTTCACGAGGATTGAAGATGGTGACAGCATCTTCGGTGGTTTGTATGACTACCCTGTGTAGTTAACTCTCCATTAGGATTGAATGTAATTGATTTTATCCCCAAGTGTATGTAACTCTATATTATTATTTCTTGAGCTCTCTCTCTATAATATTGGTAATTTTATTTTGTGCTTAATCCCTGACTTCCGCACTTGCGCCGGAGTTATAGGCTAGTTTCGACTAGGATTGAGGATAGAGGAGCCTAGACATAGGAAACCCAAACTCTGATTGAATAAGAGGACTCGGTACTCTGTGACCGACACATGAGCGTTACTAATGAGCGATGGGTAGTGACAGTACTCTAGCGAAGGGCGTTTACAGGATTAGGCCTTAGTATCGATAACAAAGGATTAGTTGATTGTCAATCCAGGACCGACACATGGATGTATCCTGATGAGTGATGGGTAGTGTGAGTACTCTAATTAAGGTGCATCTACAAGATTAGGCCTCGTTTATCAATTAGTTCTTTTACAAATGGAATAAAGAAAACAAAATAAGCTGAGGGTAAGTCTATCGCTTGGGAGAGCCCGCATGGATTATCTTTGAGTGTGAGTGGCGCCTGGTAACTCGGGGTCATAAGCAATATAGTTTGTCTACAGTATTATAGAGTAAACCTAAAATAATAGATAGTTTTTACATGCACAAAGGGTGTGATGATATGAAGTTCAATCCTAATCCAAGTAAAGTGTCTCTAACTCTTCCTTTCTAATTCAATTGATTATTTATTTGCTATTTACAATTTACGCAACAATATTCTCAAAATCGTTGTTTCCCTTGATAAATAGATCACGAGTTTACGTGAATTGACCGTTCCATGTGGATACGATATCTTTCTTACTATTATACTACTGGATTTTTGGTTCGCTTGCCAGAAACCCATCAACAACTAGAGGGCGAAAAAAGTAAAAGAACACATCCGCGTGTAATTCGAGCTCCAGGTCGTGGCACAACAAAATAAAGTTCCTCATAAAGGCCCACCCATTCGGGTGGAGCTGCGATGGTGCAACCTCCAGGTGTTGAAACACCTCCAGCTCGAACCACGAAAAAGGAAGCCAGAACCCGAGGTCACTGAACATTGTCCTGTACATCGGGATGAACAACTCTTCTCGGAGATTTCCCTGGGAGCAAATTCTTCTGTCCTCTCCAGGACACGCCAACTCCCATCCTCCCTTGTTGCTCGATCAGTTGCACCCATTCCACGTTGCGGAACCCCAATTCCAAAGCTGCTTCGGAGCTATACATGCTTGACGTCCGGAGGGCCTCAATATCAACCCAGGTCATGGTTGCCAGTCCGGGGGGACGGGGTAATTGGTGGCTGGTGAGGTGTGAACTTCCCGCCTTCCCATCTCGAACCTGTTCAAAAGTCCATGGGGCATATTAAAAGATGATGAGTCTTTATGGGGACGCCCTCGGCTTATCCCGACAAACTCCGCGGACACCACCTCGGGAGCACTCCATTTTTGGAGAATGCAAGCAGTTTCCAACACTGACTCACATTGTGCAGCCCCACTACCAGCCACCCCGGTGGAGCGCCTACGTACCAAAATGAGGTCCGGGATACTGGGATCCTCGTCTTCCTCTGTAACGACGATGTTGTTTCGTCTACTGTCAGCAGCCAAAGTTTTGGCCCTTGCCCTCGTGATCATGGAACCTCAACAAAAGGAAACAAATGCAGAAGAATAGAAGGAAATGGGGGGCAGAACCGTACCTCTTAAAAGCCTTGTTGGAAGCTCCTTGAACTCTTCGTAGAAATCTGCTACTCCAAAGTTCATACATCGAAGCACAAGAGCAGGAAATGACACTGGCGAAGTTGATATCAAACAAAGAAAATGGAGGGCAAAAAAGGGGGGGTGATGATGAGGTTTCAGAAACTCAGAGAAGGAGGAAGAAGCTCTCAGAGGTTCAGGGACAAACTAACGAAAGTGGAACCGCCAATCACCTTCCAATTTTATATATTTAAATTCAACGGCTCTGATTTGTCCAAAGTGAGAGGCCCACAGGCCCAAAACCACGCGATAAAGACACGTGTCAGAAACGGTTGTCAATCAATTGTCACATCAGTTATGTTGGGATACGAAGAGTCGCTACCTCGGAAATGGTCTCGAACAACATCGGAAAATTTTTGTCCCCGACTTAAATGTGAAATTGCTACCTCGGTCTTTGAGTCATCTAAAGTTGGATACTTTCTGATAAAGATGTCCGACTTGGGGGGCAACTGTTTTGGAGTATTTCCATACTCCCTTTCCGACATCGTCCGACACCTATAAAGGAGTGTCTGACATCATATCACAACACCTGAGGTCATATGACTTGCCTTATACCTGCGGGAATTAACCGATGCCGATGAGTATACGATACACTTTAAAATAGTTGTATAAGTATGACCGGCATAATTACTTTCAAGGCATATGTCGGCATCATTAATCACGGACACAGTGAACATCACGGCGCGTGCGCCCACCCTCCGACAGGCGCGTGCCACCGGATATTGCGAAAACAGTTAACAGACTTTCCCGCCTAATTTCCTCTATATATACCTCGGATCAGAGCCATTTTGAGGTACATATTCATTTTAAGTACTGTTACTCTGCTCATACACTCATTGACTTGAGCGTCAGAGTCCTTGCAGGTACTCCACCCTTTTCCGCCCCAGCTCCGCCGTTCACTGTCGCCGGATCACCATTCAAGATCAAGCTCGAAGTCATAGAAAGATCAATTTTTAATTATTTCCGTCCAATGTCCTTTTGTAAAACGTGCATCACTCATTTCAACCATTAATTTTCAGAATCAATTATACTCAATTATAAACCAAACAAACACTAAATAAGTAATGAATCTATTAAAGTGAAAATCTAAATAAAATCTTAATAAAGATTATCTCATAACATCTACACGTTTTTGTTTAATTGTTGCACATAAAAAAGCATTATGAAAGACAAAATTTATGTGTTTCTAGCTAAGTATTTATTTGAGATGCTTTCAATGGATAAATATTACAGATATGTTCTAAGTGGGGTTACTCTTGATCCAGAAACTATTGATGATAAAAACACATTTTATTATAAAAACAAAAACATATTTTGTTGCCATTTAAAAATAATTATATTTTTTATCCTTGTAGTTATTATTTCATCAGACCTAGGCATTCAACTAATATGATATTTACATATCCTAAGTTAAAAGTTTTAGATATATACTATAACATAGGGAAAAAAATCTAAAAAACTTTTTACATTAATTTGTCCAAAAGATTAAGGATATAATTTGTGTTGAGTGTGAAGATGTATTGTTTGATATCTTATAACCCAAAAGTTTTAATGATTCTCTAACTCTTGATGATTAGGTGGATATTTACAAAAAGATTTAATGCTTTTACTTAATAAATTAATAAAACTTTATATTAAAGGAAAAATGATCCGTCAACAAACTTCAAATTTATTTGCATTGTCTGAAGCTCGAGGCTAAAGAATGAGGCATGCTGTATGCATAATCGTTGAAGATTAGTCTAATAGACTTAATTGTCTAATGCTGTTTGTTTGGTTTGAAGGAACTTCATTATCTAAAGTATTAAAGATATTTTTTACAAATTTTGAGAAAGAACATTTATACAGGTAAAATTGATTGATTTTATTTGAAAAAATATTACTGCATCGTCTAAAATATGTAAAGAAATACAAATATTCCAAACAAAAGGTTGTCAATTTTGATGAGATTTTTGTTTATTTAGGATTTGGTGTTTATTTTTGTTTTTTGTATTACTTAATTTATTGGATTTAATTTATATACACGATTAGTGTAAAGAAATTTTACACAGACATCCAATGGTGTACTGCCACATCATTTAATGAACATGACACCATGTGTTATTAAATTCATTAAATGATGTGACGGTATATCATTGTATGTATGTGTAAAATTTATTTACACTAATAGTGTATATATATTAAACTGTACTTTATTATGTTTAAAAACTTATATTAGACAGAATTTAATTTATATACACTGTCAGTGTAAAAAAGTTTTACACAAAGATCAAATGATGTTTCGTCATATCATTTAATAAATGTGACATATCATATGTTATTAAATTCAATAAATGGTGTGATAACACATTATTGGATGTCTTTATAAAAAAAATTTATACGGACAATATATATATATATATATAATAATGTCTTTATAAAAAAAATTATACGGACAATATATATATATATTAAACTCTATTAGACAATCAACCCTCACATGTAATTGCTTATAATTGTATTCAAATCCATATCACATCTCTTATTCTCGTGCAATTAGGATAATCTTAATTGAGATTTAATCATATTTAAAATTTCTCACTCAGTGAGTCAGTGATGAATGGAAAAGTTAAAAGTAATGATTAATAAAACAATTGCCTATTTTTCGTTTAAATAGTACTATTTTGTGAAAAAATAATATCCGCATTAAAATGCGTTGAGCAAGCTAACATGAACGTGAAATCGTGAATCAGTTTTGGTCAAAAGTCAAAACAATTACTTGGTACTACTAATAAGTAATAATAGTATTATATGTCAGTCGCGCTTAAATTAATTTCTGTTGGGCCGGTGAAGTACGAGTGATAGAAAAAGAAAAAAGAAAGTGGGGGAAACAAAATCCAAATACATTAATTTGGTTTGATAAAGGCCGTTACAAATGGAAACTGCCGTAATAAAACTGCAACCAACACTTGTCACTTTACTCCCTCAGTGGCCCACACATTACGCCATTCATCCGCAGCCAACACCCCAGTGGCCTAAAGTAAACGACTATAAGTTATTATATGATTATTATGAAGTATTACACTCCTCTAATCAATGAATGATTTGAAGATATCTGTTACTGACTAATTTTTTTTAATTTAATATAATTAAAACTTAAACATGTTCATTTTTTATTTTTGTTCCAAAATTTTAGAAGTGTTCTGAAAATAGTAATTAAAAATACAATATATTTACTGTAAAAAAATACAATATAGTTAAGAATTTAATTAAGTACGAATATAATAGTAATGTTCACCATTCCATCACGGTCTCTTTGCGCATCCTGTAATGGAAATCTTACGTGGCACTTCGCTTCGCAGCCATTTCCACGCTCTTTCCTCTCGCGTCCTTTTCCATAGGTACCCGGTCCCACCGCATCAATCGATTCCAAATTCAAAATCCAAAATGCTCACGAATATTTTCATAAATTAATAAGAGTGGTTGTGATGATGATCTTTGAAAGTAGCTATGACATTAATCGAATCAAACGAGACCAGATAAATAAAAGAGAATTGTTATTTATATAACAATATAGAGATAAAGAGAGATGAGAGAGTAGTAGCACATTCGGGACTCTACGCATGTAGAGACAATATATTTAAGAAATAAAAATTAATTATTATTATTATCATAAAGATGAAGAGAATGAAATGTGAGAAGGAAAAAAGCTAGTTAATAGTTACTGTTATTAGAGAGAGTATAAAATTTGACAGTCAAATTAAATATTTGAAAAAAAAATCATATATAGAAGTGCAAAAATTGAGGGAATAAAGAGTTTAAACATGTAAAAGTAGAAGGAAAAAAAGTGTATGTCTGGATGAAGAATTTTAGAATTCTCAAGATTATGATAGAGAATATTGAGTAAATTGTAAGTATGAGAGAAATTGACATTAACAATCTAAAAAGTTTAAACATAAAAGAGAAATGTTGAAATTCTCTCTCAATATTTGTCATTTGAAATTCCCCCATTTGTCATAAAAATTCCTCATATTAATCTTTTGAAATTCTTTCTTTTACTATTTTAACACATTGATTCTAGTAATTTCAAATTTCACTTTGTGGCGGGAAAAATATTCAAATTTGTGACGGGAAAATCATCGTAACTTTGAGTGTATATGGACTGTTAATTTCAAATTCAGTGGTCATGATTTCATCACGCGTTTAAAATATTTTTTATGTCATAAATTCAATGGTGAAATCTTGATCATTAAATTTGAAATCAATGATTCAACTTCACTCAAAGTTAGTGATTTTTGAGCCAAAAAGTCATTCAATCCGTGCCCGAACAAAATACAAAAACTCAAGATATTTACTAGTAAATTTATCAAGTTTAGGGTGAGCAAGGTACATTTCCACGTGACTTATATGTAGGTTTGCCACTGGAAGAGAAAGAAATGTGATATGTGATAGATGATGTGATGAAAAGAGATATGAAAAAAATGTGTTGTATGAGTTATTATATACTCCCTCTGGCCTTTTTTTATAAGACATTTTTTTACGAGTTTTTGTGATCCTTTATAAGGCGTTTTACAATTTCAAGAGTCAACGCAACATTTATTATTATTTTCTTTATTTACTCTTATTAACTTTAATTTCTTTTCAACTATTAAATGGTAGTGAAGTTGATTAATGATATTAAATAAGGGTAAAACTATAAAGTTAAACTATTTTTTAAAACTCTAATAAAATTAACTAATTTTAACCACTTTTATTGGTATATACAATTCGATTAAATGTGACTTATAAAATAAAAATATCTCTGTAGTCTTACTTTTACTCTTTTTTTTCATCTCTTCTATGGACCATCAGATAGTGGCCTTAAGCACTAAATTTTTAATCATCAGTTTTTTTCTTATTTTTTTCCTTTTTTTATTTTTTATTTTCTCTTTAGTATAGTGATTTTTTTAATCATAAATATCCTCTATGTAATTTTGTTATTGTCATCTTTTGTATTTTTTATTATATTTTATTATTATTATATTAAAATAGTTTCTCCAATTCTCTATTAATTTATGTTATTATATAAATTAATAAATTAAAAAATACTATAAATATGGAGTATTTTTAATTGTATGAATTTAATAAATTTAATATCTTAATAAATAATCCAGAACAAAAAAAGGAAACCAAATAAAGGGAAGGGTGTGACGTGAGTGTAATGCACGCTCCATGTCCGAAAAGGAGCAGCTAGAGAGAGATAGGGAGGGAATAATAACAATAACAATATTATACTATGGCACGAGCACGAACGCTAGTTCCGGAGAGCAATGAAAACCAAAAGGGCAAAGGTGAGAACCAGAGATTAGGAGGAGCACGTACATAGCAATCTAGCAACAAGAAGAAGGAAGGAAGGGAAAGAGGTTGAAATTTTGAATGTCTCTTTCACTCTCAGTTTCAGCGTTTCATATCATATTTGCATCATAACAGAACGAAGAAGAGTTTTAGAGGAAGTAGCGGTTGAATTGGAACCGCATGAAATTGGAGGATGATGTAGGTATTATCAACCGTTATCTTCATTTTCGTCTCTCTCTCTCTGAGATCGAGTTCCAGAATGAACCAGCGGATCCCTTCCTCTCGAACGGTTCGGCTCGGCCGAGTCCAGCCCCAGGCCCCTGGTTACCGCACCATCTTCTGCAACGATCGCCAGGCCAATCTTCCCGTCCGATTCAGGGTTCGCTTTCTTCACCATGCACCTTGCTCTCCTTTTTGCGCTTCTCCGATTCTGTTATCTTTTCTCATTTTCGTTGCTTGAACAACACTTTTGCAACTCTAGATATTGTTCTCCACTACGTTATTATTTTTATTATTGTTCGTTTTTTCGATTTTCGTTTTAGAACTCGAGTGACTTCGTTTTCAGCACTTCGCGCTTATGTCTTGTTCAGTTTTTGCACTTTGCGCTTCGGTGGGAATCGTCAAGATATACAAGAACTGTTTACAAGAAATTTGTCACTTGTTGATAGAAGTCTAGGACTCCGGGATAAGCTTACTGTTTGTTTGGAAAGCAGGGCCACTCGAGTTTAAGAATTTCTCAGTCGAGCTACTTTCTTGATGCTAATTAATGTATATAATTAAATTTCAAAAATGAAAAGCCATTAATTATGTCTATGAATTAAACAAGTTCTTAATGATCTCCGACACGGTTTAAGAATAACGGCCTTCTATGTGAGATACTTTGCGCTGCTAAATCAACTTTCTTTTTCTATGTTTTACTTGAACTTATCCATTAAAAGAAGGTAGACTAACAGAGTGCTCAGGAATTTTTCAAGGAGTGGCATTTCAGGTAAATGAAAAGAGACAGAGATACTCAGCCACTGAAATAAAAAGGAGTGCCACATCACTGGACTTTTTCTTTTTCTTATTTATTTTTCTTCAAGATTTTCTATTGTTTTGTATACACCTTGAAATAAGTTTATTAGTTTTCTGTTTGCAAAATTCCAGAAATTGGGGATTTCTGCTTCATGGGTGATAATATATTATACATAGGAAAAATTCTAGTATTGAAAAGAAATTGATAAATCTTGAAATGATAGTCCTTTCACTGCACTACTGCTCTAGTGTCTGTATATTGATTGGATCTTGAATTAGATTGGATGGGGATCGGTTGGACAGGGAATTGAATTCCATTTTTTAGTTGGGGAAGGAGCCGAAGAATAACCTTGTATACAGACTCATGTAAAGTATATAAGTGCTTTTTATTCATTATTAATTAGAGATTTAGAGTGAATATCTAATTGACTTTCTTTTTTATATTTATTTAAATAGTTCTATTTCACATGACTTGATTTAAGAATTTTGATCAATTAATGTCCATTATGTCAGGGGAATTCAATATCGACTACAAAGTACAACTTTTTCACTTTTTTCCCAAAAGGATTGTTTGAACAGGTAAGTTACTTTTAAGCTTTTTGGTTCTTGAGAGTGTGTGATATGTATTCAATTTCCAGTTTTCCAAAAAATATGAGCTTTGCCTGCCATTATATGAATTGTTGCACTGTTTGGAATCTATATTCCTAACCAGATTTTCGAAGTACAATTGACAACTCTTGCAGATAGCATGCCTTTAGTTTTTATGGTATCATATATTTGAGCTCTTTTCGCAATTTTTATGAACTTTTTTTTTAAAAAATAAATTATTAAATTAATTTGGTTGGTTCTATGAAGATATTTATCTTAAGGATACCACCCAAGTCAAGGAGTATAATTTTTATTGTTACGTGATTGTTTGAGGCATTCTGTTCATTGCTGTCCATCTCTTTATATAATTCATTACTCTTAAATTAGCATTCTTTCCATCAGTATTGGTGCAAAATCATGGTGAAGTCAAATGGTTTTTTGATTTATTTGCTCTCAAATAAAATAGCTCGTGTCTTGCTTTAAATATGTGCTCGATATAATTTATTACTTCTTTTTGTCTTTGAATTGATTTATGCTGAGTTAAGGCAAATCATATTTGTATATGATGGGCCCATAAGTTCAATTTTCAATGCTTTTATTTCAAGGAATATATAAATTCCTGTTTATGCTGCAGTTCAGGCGGGTTGCTAATCTCTACTTTCTTACAATCTCAATTTTGTCTACCACACCAATCAGGTATGTAAATGTTAGTTAAGCTCCCAGTCAGGAGAATGTTGTGCTACTTGCAAGCTTAGTTGTCAGAAAAGTGCATACTGACTTGAGGGGGATAGAACCATTTTATTTTCTTCAGTTGATCTGTTATCTGCTAGATATAATTGATAGTAGCTTTTCCAGTTAGTTAGTTGTTATTTGGAAGAACCAATATATTTAGGCATTTTATTTTCAAACTTGGGTTTTCTTGATGCCAGTGCACCCTGCATCAATATTTTTATCATATATGCACTTCATATCTGATTTAATGAGATCATTTTGATTTTTAAGTTTTTATTACTAAATGTCCACTTCACTACTTGAGTATTCTGGTTGATAAATTATTAATTCAGCTAAAGTGGCTCTCACCGAAGTGATCTACATGAAGCCTCGTTTCATGTCGTGTTGAATTTCTAACTGCATTCAAAATTTTATTTATTTTGATTATTCTTTGCACATTGAATTTATCACTCTGTCCCTCGTAGGATTTGTTACCTTGTCCTGTTTTTCTTGGACTTTGCTTTATGCTTTTCTGTCGTGCTTTAATTATTGTGAAGATGATTATCAGTAAGACGTACTTGATCTGCTGGTTGCTAGTCACATTTTTTCAGCGTTTTTTTTTATGTAATTTTATACATATCAAAACAAGTCTAATTACTCTATAAAAGAATTGAACAAGTCTAATTATAGTATTTACATATTTTCTGATGTTGTAGCCCTGTGTCTCCAATAACTAATGTGCTTCCTCTATCTCTGGTGCTTCTCCTCTCTCTCATTAAGGAAGCTTTTGAGGACTGGGTGAGAATGCTATTTACTATCCTTGCACATTGGATTCTTCTGATGGCATTCTTAATTGGATGCTGTCCACCTTTTTTTTTTATATTTGATCATGGTTGTAGTATTGTGTGTCTATTCCTCTTAATGATTTATTTACTTTTCTTAATTTATGTACAACAGAAGCGTTTTCAAAATGACATGGCCATAAACAATAATATGATTGATGTTTTGCAAGATCAAGAGTGGGTGTCTATACCCTGGAAAAAGTTGCAAGTCGGGGACATTGTCAAGGTGAGTGTGGTATATGTTGATATTTAATTTTGACTCATTTACATTTTGAACTGGTGCTTACAAGGGATATAATGGTAAATTGGTAATAGATTGCATTCTTTCAAATCCTATGTTTATTAATGTTTTCTGCACTGCAATCTTCCTTTCACATGTTACACCTGATATAGTTCTTATTACCTTTTAGGAGAAATCCCTTTTTATCACCACTGACTCATTGCTAGATAACATTGGTTGCTCCAGCTTTGTGTGATTCATTATTAGTAAAAACGGTGTTCTGTCTCTCTGTCACCCCCCCCCCCTTTCTTTTCTTGCCAGTGTGTTGTTGAAGCAGTATGGACAGAGTTCATAGATCAATGGGATTGGAGGTCTTGTTAATATGCACTTATGCAGTATTTTGTTAGTATATTGAAGTGACTGTTTCTGAATGAATATTGTTTTTTCATATGAAACATTTTCCCTTCTGAGCTGAAATATTGTTTTGGATTTTTACTTTTTATTGGTCTTAAGCAAACTGACTGGGGAAATCAACTAATTCTTTTTATGTTACCAATTTCCTTTGTCAATCTGAGTTTTTATTTATAGATTTGTAGTTGTTAGTTTGGTTTGTGGATGCATGTAATCTAGGGACCACTGGGATTTGTTTTCTCAAACTACATGCGATGGTTTCATTGTGGGTGTTTCTATTTACAATGCCGATACTTACTGTAAGTGCAACTTTATTCTTTGTTGCAGGTTAATCAGGATGGATTCTTTCCTGCAGATCTGCTTTTCCTGGCTAGTACAAATGTAGATGGTGTCTGCTACATTGAGGTTTATTCATTCATTTCAATATGAAAATGATTGTTGTCTTAACATTCTTTGGGAAGTCACTGCTGTATATTAATCCTGGGTTTTGGGTGATAGACTGCTAATTTGGATGGGGAAACCAATTTGAAGATTAGGAAAGCATTGGAAAAGACTTGGGATTACCTGACTCCAGAGCAGGCATCTGAGTTTAAAGGTTTAGAATTTTATTGGTCGACCTATCATTCTTTAGTGCCATCAACTTTCTTTAAATTTTCTGTTATCCTAAATTGTGCATTTGATTTTTTATTCAAGTTCTAGCATACTTGATGATTCGTCCATTTGAGCCATTGAGTACAAGGATTCCCTTTAAACCAGTCCACTGTGTATGAATCATTATTATAAACTGCCCATAGCGTTGATTAATTATTTTTCCCAATTTAATATGTATGATTATAGAAAACGTCATCTTTTCAAGTAGCGTCCTCTTTGTTGTGTGTGATATAGTTTGTGCAATGGTATATTAGTCTTGTTAATTTGTTGGGATATGAGCATTTATGTTAAAAATATTATCTTACAGTCAACTCTAATATATGATGATCGCTGATTTTAGCTGGTGATTAGGATGTCAGTTAACTACTGATTAGCTCCCAATTATGTCCTTGATTGATTATTGATAACCATAACACTACAAAGCAGGGACCGGTGTGCAGCCCAGAGACACAGTTTCTCTCAAATACTCAACATGTTATCATAATAGTAACATCATCAGGGACCTAATCCTGTCACTACTCTGTTGTTAAGTTCCTAGAAATATAGCAATTTTCTCCCATGGTGTCTGCCTTTCCCATTGCTGAGCGCCAACTATGGCTACCCAAACCCTAGTTTTTTCCCTACAATTTATATATTAACTTGTTTAATATTCTTGTTAATTTTTCCTATATTATTAGAAACTCCTAAATTGTGATTGTCCATAGACTCCATACTCCATAGGAATTCGTATGGCTTTTAAAAAATGTTGTTTTTCCTTTTAATTTCTTTACGCAGATTGTTTGAGTCCATGTAGGGCACAATTAGATTAATGGGGGTCAATTCCTTTTCCTTTTAATTTCTTTACGGAGATTATTTTAGAGTCTGTGTAGGGCACAATCAGACCAATGAGGGTCAATTCTCATTATTTTTGCAAAATTTAATTTGTTGCTAATTTATTTCTAAGTTATGATGTGCAATTTTTTTAACTACTTGCAGGTGAAATTCAGTGTGAACAACCAAACAATTCACTGTATACCTTCACTGGAAATCTTATAATTGAAAACCAAACACTTCCTGTCAGTCCAAATCAACTTTTGTTGCGAGTATGTTATTATTATTTATTTTTTTTGCTCTTCATTGTTTGTCATAAGCTCTAAGGTCATTCTTAAAAGTAGTCATACATGTTGCAGTTGATACTTGATAGGACTTATGAAATTCATTTTCTTTATTGCATTTGTTTTAAACATCATATATTGCTCCTTATCGTTGGCAGATACTTATTTTTGTGTTTCTTCTTATGAAACCAAACTGGTATTGACATATTGAAATTTCCTGCTTTTTCAGGGATGCAGTCTCAGGAATACAGCATATATTGTTGGGGTTGTTATTTTTACAGGACATGAGACAAAGGTTTCTACTATGAAATGATGCCTGATGATAATGCAGTCATATCTATTTCAATTTTCTAGTCCCTGGTCTTGTATTTGGTCAAAAGATAGTTATAAAACATGTAATTACAGTTTTGCATTGATTGCTCAAATGTGTTACTAAAGGCATATTGCTATAGGTTTTCACTTGTTTGATGTTATCATAATTGTCATTAGCATTTCATGTTTTTTATTCTGGTTTGATACTAAACGTTTAAGAATATCCTTTTAGGTGAAGGGGGTGTGTTGAAAGAAGAAAACAACTTGAAATTCACTTCCTTGATGGTTGTTTTGATGTATGTGCATTGATTTACTTTACCTTAAAATTGTGACCACCATGTCTGGGTTTTGCTTCACTTTAATTCTTATCATTTGGTGGTGTTGATTGCTGTACTCTTTGTCTGAGTTCTCCTTTATGAAGTGTGGATTAACATAGGCTCTTTGACTAAGTTGTATGAAATTACTTGGGCTGTATTTGTTTCTCAGGAATTGTTTTTACTTGTTTTCCCCTCTTGTTGCAGCATGTTTTCCTTCTGTGCTTGTTCCTGGACACTGTTTTACAGACATTTGGAATACATTGCAGGTGATGATGAATGCTATGAATGTTCCTTCCAAAAGAAGTACATTGGAGAGGAAGCTGGACAAACTCATACTCACTCTATTTGCCACTCTCTTTGTGATGTGTTTTATTGGAGCCGTAGGCAGGTGTGTGAGTAAAAACATTTAGTTGGCCTGTCCTGGACCCATTCTAATTGCTGCTATTTTTTTTTTCTGAGCTATATGGCTGCTTGTCTTAGCACACACTACAGGAGGGTGATGGAGCTAGTATTATTTGCACTCTGCATTAGATTTATTGATGTTGTTATTACTATTACCATTATTATCATTAATTGTGAATAATGCTCTTGGATTTGTGTAAATTGCAGTTCTATCTTTGTTAACAAGAAGTATTTCTATTTACATCTTGAATCATCAGAGAAGGGCTCAGCACAGTTCAACCCAAGAAACAGATTTTTTGTACTATATTTCTCTCCATCAAGACGGATATCTATCTCCCTTTTTTCTTTTCCTCTTCACTTATTATTTGTTGGTTCTTCTTCCATGTTTTCAGGTTTTCCTTCTGACTATGTTTACCCTCATCACTTTATACTCAACAATCATCCCCATTTCACTTTATGTGTCAATAGAGGTTTGTGTCCCAGTCATTTATATACCCCATAAATGTCATTGTCTTGATGAAGGGGAAATTTTATTTGTGGTTATTGTATCAGATGATCAAATTTATTCAATCCACTCAATTTATCAACAAGGACTTGCACATGTACCATTATGAAACCAATACCCCAGCATTGGCCAGAACTTCAAATCTGAATGAAGAACTTGGGCAGGTTAGTTGTTACCATATTTTGTTTTCTTGACAGAAACCCAATTGAGACAGCTCGGTTCGTAGGCGTGTGGGGCATGCAAGGATGGCATGGG
>QLOH01001196.1:0-65517 GCA_026901365.1 Sesbania bispinosa | reverse complement strand
CCCTTTCTGTCCAGTTCCATTATGCTTATCTCTCTGCTTCTTTGCGATGCAAAATCTCACCTTTATTGATTTGTATGGTCTGTTGTTATTGGTGACTGTTGTTATTGGTGACTTTAAGTTTGGGTTGCTATCTTTGCTGATATACTATATGCCATACTTTGTCATGCTATTGTTGGTTGTTAACCTTTCATTGACAATCTATGCTCTGGGTGTATCTGAACTTAAGATTTTGTTGATTTTCAGTTCCTTAAACAATTTAACTATTGATGTTCTTATATCCTGCTATTCGACTGTGATAGAGCATATTTCTGTTCTTTCCTTATTTTTCTTATTCAAATACGTGAAATTGCCAACAAAATCAGATCAGACTTTAATTTTTTTTTGTTTTGCTATTTCATTATCAAGTCTGTTTTTGAATGCTTTGGAAAATATTTTCCAGATCTTTTATTTGTCTTGTTGTTGTGGCAAGAACATTTCATAACTTTCTAAAGTCAAATAATGTGAAGCCAAGATTATTGGGTAGAATACATAAATTCTGTTCTTTAATTAATTTTAATTTCTAATCTTTATAAATGCCTCTTAGTGAATTTATGAGATTTTGAGCATAAAATATGGGGGGTTATTTTTATATGCGACATAATTTGAGGTTGAGGTGTCAAGTATATATTGCATTGGGATATAGAACAAGAAATATAAATTTCCGCATGAATAATTTATAGGTGTTGCATGCACTGCTTCTTATTAAGCATATAGATTTCAAGTTCTATTTACTACTTTATCTTATGGTGTTATCTTGTGAATTATTTTTTGATATATGCAGAATTGATAATTTAAAATTTATAACGGGCTAGTAACCTTGAGTTTGAAAGTGATAGCTTTCATGAAATGATGGTGATGTTTATTGCATAATGAAATTGGGATTTTGCTATGAACAAGTTTTGTCAAAATAGTATGTTAACATGGATATATTTTTGCGGGACATGACAAACTCTTTGTTAATAAATTTGGTTGTTTCTTATCTTCTCAATATAATACGATATTATATTTTAGTTCGCAATGCTCCTAATTAATATTTTGCAATATGGAATTTCTATTCCTCATTGCTTTGAGTTTATTTTGAGAATTCTTTTATGCATGTATGAGTACAGTGACTCGGGATGTTTCATTTATGATGAAATATTATATTTGCTTGTATACTTAAAGGAGTACTGTTGTGAACATTATTTTGAGTTATATATATTAAAGGCATGAGTTAGACAAGCTGCAATTTGGGGGGGTTAATTCATAAGGAAGTGTGATAATATATTATTATCACAAGAATATTATATTAAGGATCTTCTTAGGAAGTTTGATTACTTCGTAGTAATCTATTGAGTATCCCTTATGAAATAAACCTTTAAAAGGAAAATAGAGATATTCTATTGCTTAATTTGAGTAAGCCCAAATTATGGCAATGCATTTCATTTGATTGATTTTTTGGAAAATAAATTTGTTTACTATGTTCGTAAAACTCAGGAATGATTTGAGAGATACCATAAAAATTATGGTATTATATATAGTGGATATGTCACTATATTAGAAGTATATAATGATGGCATTTGGGTTGACTATATGAGAATAAATTCAAAAATGAATTTATTTTTACCCTCAATGAGGAGTTGTCGCTTGGTAATCCAAGTAGACCTGTATAGTCTCATCTATGATGGTGACCGAGTTTATTCTCAACTTGGTAAGATGTGAGAATGGTTGGCTAAGAAATTTCTTAGCATATATTCTTTGTGGAAGGAACATGAGCCTTCAATATCTATACATTGTGACTGCTATATGGAAATAGCAAGAGAAAATTCAATTTATAATTGAAAATTGGGACGTATACGTATACATTATATTTCTTAAAGTAGCTACTAAAATGTGTGGTCAAAAATAAATTTGACCAATCTATCACAAAGCAAAAGCTTGTGAATAAAACATCGAGGGGAATAGGATTTTATAAGCCAATTTGAAATTAACAGTGATGGTAACCCAACCTTTGTGATTGGTGATCCCATGAAGAAGGTTCAATGGGTAAGAACAAGTCATTTGTTAGTTCTGCTAGCACTATTTTTTTTGTCTCTTTCTATGGTGTAGAGGTGCTAGACTGCATTTTGGAGAGGATAAGCTTTTAAGGCTTTTAATGAATTTCATATCCCTTATGGGTGGTGTATGAAGTGCAACATACACTTGATGAAATCACCTATATGAGTGTCAAGTGGGGCCGCTTGCATGGAATTGTGGTGTAATCTCTAGAGCACTCATGAATACCAGGCGCGCGCATGGCCTATTGGCGCAAAACATCGTTAACAGCAAGAATTGTGGGGGTGTGATGTGATTGGTAGACCTCTAACTTACACCAAAGTGTTTTGGTTCAATGAGCATTGCTCCACCAGTTCACTTGTATGTTATGTGCTATCAATCTAGGTCTGGTTAAAGTCTAAATGACACCAGATTCGACGCATTTATGCCCATGACGTTAACCCAGGAAGATTTGCTTTTCAAATTTCATAAATATATTTTCTTAATAAACTTTTTAAATATGTGGGGGGTTGTTGGATATATTGAGTTTATTTAAAAGTTTTAAGTTATTGATTTAATTTATAACTTTAATTATGGGCTGAACGTTTTGGTTTCAAATCTAATTACGTATTATTATTATACCGTTACTATAATTATGGTACTGCCTATAATTGTAGAGTAATTAATTTTAACGTTATTATATTAATTATTTGATATAACAATATTTTATAAAGAGATGGTAAAAAAAGGTTTCTGAGGGATATAGAGTTTCAGTCTAGTCTCCACTCTCATCATCTCTATCACCACACTTATCTGAGGTTATCCCTGGGTTGAGCGATATATAGTTTCTTGCAGTTCTGATGCCTCGGAATCTTTCGGGAAGAGCCTGTTATATCCTGGGGGGATTTTCGCTCCAAGCGAATAAATCCTTGAGGACAATATGATTTCACACGTCTCAGGCTATGTGTTAATGTTATTTGCTCGTATTATTCCTACAAGAGGCGCTACGGAGGTGGTACGAGGCGTTGCTGGACGACGAACAAAGAAGGGACACAGCTGCTGGACAAAGGTTAGAGGCGCTGGTTCTGTCGGAGAAGACAAGGGAGACGCGTCACACGAGAGCGGCGGATGACTTATGAACCCTGAGTTGATTATCAATGAAGTGAAAGTGTGAATTGGGATTTGGCCATTAGGGGCTGGGGCTTTTAGTTTTAGGCTTTTTTATTAAACTGTCATTTTAATTTTTTTATAGGTAATTTAGAAAAAAAATAAGAAAAAAAATGGTCCGCGGACTAGCCCGCGGGTTAACGGGTAAACCCATTTAAGACCGCGGGGTTACATGGTTAAACCCATTTAGCCCACTTCTTAAATGGGCCGATGAGTTTAAGGCCCAAACCCGCATGTGGTGCGGGTTTTACGGACCAACCCGCGGGCCAAACCCATATACCCATCTCTAGTTCCGGGTGATGGATCGTAGCGATTTTCTGGCTGGAGGACCGCCCCTCCGCGGAGGTCGGAAGCCCCAAGGTAACTT
This sequence comes from Sesbania bispinosa, assembly GCA_026901365.1. NCBI lineage: Eukaryota > Viridiplantae > Streptophyta > Magnoliopsida > Fabales > Fabaceae > Sesbania > Sesbania bispinosa. Next base: position 61,931 of record QLOH01001196.1, on the reverse strand, counting down.
CTAGAATAATTTGTTCCGGTAAGAGAATTTACAGATCTAAGATGTTAGGGTTCTTCACAAAACCTGCAACGAAATCTCTCAAATTCTCTCAAATTACCCAACAAAATTGCACCAAAATTTGACAATAAATCCGAAGTACATGCAGAATACCCCTTTAACAATTTGTTCAATAAATGGGAAAAATTTCGAGTTTCCATGTTCGAATAGAGAAGGTAAAACGGTTTTGTTATTCACAATATTCTACACAGTATGTACACGGTATAACAAATATCCTACAACGAAAAAACCTTAATTTTTTATGCACAATCAGTAAATAATTTTATCAATATAATTATAGGATTCATTGGATACAAATTCTATAATCCAAAACACTCATTCTATAATCGAGAACAACCATTATCTGTATCTTACAAGCGTTGATACCAATTGTTAAATATTCATAGTAATAACCCGAAAATGAACAACATTAGATACAATATTACAGTATGTTCGAGTAAGTTTTAGAAAGAATTGCGTACCCGGAATCAATGAGGGATCCATCTCTGTCTTTCTTGAACAACATGTGAGAGAAGACTGCTCTTTTCCTGGTAGGAGATGAAAAGACAGAATACCGAAATGTATATCGTATGAACTGACTAGTGGGGATCCGGTTCTATATCCTTACCAGTAGAGACCAGGGACCTCTCAACAGGCTACTGAACAATCCAACCCATCACGGACCATTCATCAGAAGCCCAATATGCATTACCCAAAAATTAATAATAATGTGCAATACAATTAATATTAACATATAAATATAATTCATTTAATTAATGTTAATCCATAATAATAATAATAATAATAAATAATAGAGAATAATTATATAAATAAATATATAAATACAACATTCCATTCAGAGAGATATGATCATGGTAGAAAAGTGGCTTCCACTTTTCATACTAGATCGGCTTCTGGGAATTCAACACTGGGTAACCCAGATCAGAAAGGAATTGTTGCTGGTCTAGTGGTCAGGTTCTTGAAACAAATTAAATCAATTATTAGTTTTTGATAATCGATCGATTCACTGCATGTAATGGACAATAATCGATCACCAAAACTTAAGAAATCAATTTCACATCAATTTTTTACAAAAAATATAAGCAGATAATCAATTTTCATTAGCAAAGAAAAGATCATTATATGTTGTTGGTGGCGCCAAAATATTAATCAATTTTTAACATTTTACTATTTCTCTCATTTCTCTTCAGTCCAACTAAACAACTCAGCTTCACATTTCTCTTCTATTTATTCTTTATTTCTCTCACATCAAACGTCCTATAAATCATCTCTATCTCCTCCCTATTTCTCTCTTATCTATTTCTCTTTTCTCCATTTCCCTAACATCACCAAACAAATTAAAGCATAAATGTGAAAAGAGGAAGCTTAAAAAATATATATTAAATAATTAAATAAAAACGATTATAAATAAATACGTAAAAGATAAACTTACAACCAATTACAGCTCAATATAATAAAAGATAGTTGAGCTCCTTAAATGAGTGAGGATCAATTGACATCAGGTGATAAATTAACTTGTAGAGTTACACCACTTTATATCTTTTTGTAAAATGAGAATTTGACTAATCCAACAATTGGATTGAATGTTCTTATAAAATAGATCAAGTTTATAAAATTTCATAAAAATTAATTGATACTTTATCAAGCTAATTTATTTTAACCAAAGAGTTGTGGCTCAGTTGGCAACGCAGGCTGAGATTGTGGGAAGAGCTTCCGGGTTCGATCCCCACTAAACACATTCTTCGGGAGGGTTGAAGAGTCTTAACTGTGACTAAACCCTGAATAGGATTGCCCGTGGTAATAGGGGATACCTATAGTAATTTACACAAAAAAAACTAATTTATTTTAACACATAACAAATTTTTAAAATATAAATAAAAGTCTACTATTAGATAACATACATACGAATGTCCAAATTATCATAAATTTGATATAAATGATCATGAAGTTAATATAATACAATTCAACAGTTGGATTGGTCAAATTCACATTTTACAAAAAATTATTAAGTAGTGCAACACTAAAAATTTGACACTTGGTATAAATTAATCATGTCCCTCCTTTTATATATATAGAGAGAGGGGATCAAATTACACTAGTATAAGTTACACCAAGTATTACACCACTGATAACTACAAATCGAATATGTTTTTTAGTAATCCAACCGTTGAATCATTTTTATTCATCATCATGATTATTTGTGTCAAATTTCGTAAAATTTTGACACTAATAACTTGATAATCAAATGATTAGTTTTTTCATATATTTCAAATGTATATATGACGTTAATTTTGAGACATCTCAATGACATATTAAATAATTTCGGATTAATGTAAAATTTTATATGTATAATCTATACGATAGTAACTTTCAATCCAATGGTGGATTACTTAATAAAACAATTTATTAAAAAATTATTGAACGATGTAGTACTTGCTGTAAGTTACACTGGTGTAATTTGATTTTTTTCTCTATTATATATATACATATTGATTGACATGGATCCACTTTGGTAATTTTCACGTTGAATTCCCTTCATGCACAACTAAATTAAAACAACAAGCACACAATTGCCTTATAAAAACTAAGAAATAATTAGGATAAAAAACTAATCATTCGGATTTTGACTAATAATGAATATTACTAAGTCAACGTGAAACATCTTATCAGATTGATATACAGAGTTTTTGGTAGAATGGTAATTTGCATGGGTCGGTGAGGTTTTGTCAGCGACTCAGCGTCAAAAGAACTATGATAAAAGGATTATTTTAGAGATCATTTGCTTTTAGAAAATATTTTTTATTTTTTAATTATTAACATATTTTTAGTTTTTGTTTTAAAATTATTACATTATTTTTATTTTAAAGTTTAGTACAGAAAACAATAATTTTTTTTTATTTTCTGTATAAAACTCTTAAATATGGAATAAAATAAAATAAAAGTTGACAATCTGTTTCATTTAAGCTAAAAATAAAAATAAAAAATAAAAAATATTTTCTGAATAAAAACAGCTCCTTAATTTTTCTTTAGTTGGTTTGGGGTCAACTTTTATCACCTAAGTAAATGTGTGTGTGAATATATGAAATTAACGCGATATATTAAAAAATATATGTCAATTTTTTTTACTTCTCTTTTAATACAGTAAATTTGATACAACAATGATATATAATCATATTTTCTATTCCTATTTAACGCTTCTAATCTCTCTCAATATTATGAATCTCCCCTAAACCCTGCTTATATGCTTGATTCATAATAATTGGTGTTTTTATTGAAAGTTTGGCTACGAATCAAAGGGCTTCTTATATTATAGGCTAGAATAAGGTGAAAATGTATCAATGCTGAGGTTAGTGTTGATAGAGTGAAGTCGCTATAAATGTCGACTCTTAAAGAGGGTATGTGCTTAGGTTATAACACTATTTCGATTTTTCTTTTATCATATCATATCACTTATTATATCTATTCTCTCTCTTCTCTTTCCATCTCTCTTTGGTTTACACATGTCAATACCAAACATGATCTAGATATAGTGCTTAGAGCTGTCAATATGGGTTGAGCTCGGTGAGCCAACCGACCCAACCCGGTTCACTAGTGGGTTGGTCGGTAAAAATTAAACTCACATTTTTGCGGATCAAAGTGGGTCTACCCACTTAACTCGCTAGCTAAAGTGGGTTCAAGCCGGGTTGAGCTGGGTTGACTCAATTTTTAATTTTTATTTTATTTTTATATTTTTAAAGTCATTTTTATAATTTTTTCTATTATTTATTAATTTTTAAAATTTTTTTTCATGTTTTTTAAAATTAAGTGAGCCAACTCATTTAACACACCAACCCACAACAGATCAAGTTAGGTTAGTATTTTTTCAACTCATCAGAAAAGTGAGCCAATCCAGATTGACTCACTTTTAGTCTAACTCGTGATGAGTGAACCTGACTTACTGAGTGGAATTTGGGTTTGCTCACTTTGACATTGGTGTTGATCTCTCTAGGTGTACACATGTGACACGCCATGTGTTCGGATATCCACCAAACATTATTATCTAATTTGATACGGTGCTAATTAAAGATTTTTTTTAAAATATTTATTTGATTTGACAATGAGGTTTTAATTTACACTCAACATTGCTATTGAAATTATATACATCATAATGTCTTGTCATGAATCAAGTAATTTGTGGTGATAATTTAGCCTTATAGTTTTCCTTGATATTTTATCATTTTTTCATTTGCTCTTTTCCTTCTATAATAGAAGTTTTATATAAATTTTCTTACCCAAACTATCTAAAGCTAAATTCTATACTATATTTTTTTTACAATGGGACCTTCCTCAAATTTCTCTCTCTTAATTATATCCCTAATCTTATTTTATCTTATTTAATTCTCTATTCAAAGTAACATTTTTAACTTTGTACCGTCGATCTTATTCTCATGTTGATTCTTTTTTGCCTAATGTCCTTCTCTATATAACATTAAAGTCTTATAATTATGTGATAAAATTTTTCTTTAATTTTTTTTTGTTAAATCCCTCTTTTTTTTGGTAAATAAAATTTTTCTTTAAATTTGAATGATGCATTTTCAATTATATATTGCATTTGAACATTCTCCATTTCATTTATCCTATATCATGTGATTTTTTTATAGTAAAAATATTGAAATTTAAATCTAAAATTCCTTACAAACTATCAAATCCACCACCACTGTAGACCAACCCAAGTGGCCCATTTAGATCACGCGTGTGGTTTACATGCTTTTCTATCTCCTCGTCATTTATAGTTAATAAGTAAATAATTTATCACCAATGATGTATTATTAAAAAGTATGTGTGAGCATCATTTTCCATCTACAGGCAACAAGAAGGCTCAGTAAGATTGGTACCCGCGATTTATAACTTGTGATAAAGACTAGGTCATTCTTTTTTTTCTTTTTTCCTTTTGATGTTCTTTTATTTTCTAGTAATTATATAACATTTCAATAAACATAATTAACAACTAATTAAGAGAAAGAATCTTAATTTTAAAGAGAGAGAAAATATTGAAATTATTATAACTTTTGTTAAAATATATAACAAGAAATTATTAAAACACAAAAAAAAGGACAGACGATCTAATCCATCCGAATGAAAGATTGTTTTGTATTTCAACACTTTTTAAAATAATTTAGCAGATGAATTAAAGGGACATTGTTTATCGAATTTTGAAGACACGAGATTAAAAGAAAAGTTGGTGGAATCGAAACCTTGCTAACATCACATAAAGGATTATTTGCTTTTATGGGACCATACCTAAAGTACCAAAAACCGGCAAGGATGAACTTGCCATATCTTAAAATAAATCTATTTTTGTCCCCTTGCATTTGAGTAGAGTGAGAGAAGAGGGAAATGAATGGAGTTTATTTACCATGTTCTATAGCATATATTCTGCACCATTATTGCCCTCTTATTGCGGCATGGTCGCATATTATTTTTATTATTCTCTCTACGCTTGTTGGGAGACTAAATATTTTCTGTTGTCATTCAAGGTTAATTTGTTTGTAATATTCTCAAATATGAATTATCGGTTGTGCTTTGCTCAAAGGAGGAGGAAGCCGCGTCGCGCGTGTTGTCCTATTTGTCATGAAAATTTAGATTGAAAGGAGTGATATATTGTACTTTTATTGAAGGTTCTGTGGCTGAAAAATTTGAACTATTTATTCCTTTTATAAAATTGGAGTAACATGCAAAGGCACGTCTTAATTAAATAATGAAACACGAGAACAAGTGTTACTGATAATAGATGCTGTGCCGTTCAAGGAAAGAGACCAACCAAGTTGGCAATAGGTAGGGCGTTGAAATTTGATGGTGGAACTTAATTATGATTACTACGTACTCATTTACCTTCACGGCTTCACCCATGTCTTGTTCTTTTCATAAAATATAAGAGGCATTAATTGGTGGGTAAGAAATAGAGAATATTATTGACATTAATTATATATATATATATATATATATATATATATGCTGTTAGGCGACTTGGAACCATCGCGCTCACAAAATTTGAAAAACAAGAGATATTATTCTCTCTCTCTTTTTAATGCAAACCATATTTGTTCTACTTTATACATGTTTGATAAAATTAGCTGAAAAACTAGATATAAGTTAAAAAATTAATTAGCTGATTTAATTGAAAGTATTCAGTAAAATTATCTGAAAATGATAAAATGATATATAACGATATTATTAATTATTAAATAATGATGAGTGAGGTGATTATTAAGTGATAAACTTATAATAAATTTTCAACTATGGACTGAAAATGATAGTTTTTTTTTCAAAAAAACTAACTCAAGTAGTTTTTTAAGAAAAACTAGTAGCTAACCAATAAAACTACCTTACCAAACATAAGTGAAATGGTTTCGGCTTTACCAAACACACCCATTTATAGTTTATAGTTTGACATCTTTAGAACTTTGATGATAGCTTTGCCAGATGTAGGTAAGGCCGGTGAGGTGAGAGTACATGCATTAGAAGGAGATAATGAAAATAAGGTATATATTGTACTATATGATATGATCTGACTCATACTTGTGAAGGTGATCATCATCCAACACAATCCGCGTTTAAAAAGAAAAATATTTAAGCAATGATCTTAAACTATTGATTAACCAACGCGTGGTTGTTTAAGTAATATATATGCCTAATTCCCTATAATGATCTTGGGTTCCAGTTTAATTAAAGATATTTAATTTATGGTCCTAAATTAAAGAACTACTTATCAATTAAGGATGGAAAAATGCTATTTTTTAAATTATCACATTAAAAACTAAGCCTCCAGGCTATGGATAAATCTCCAGCATACACACTAAAATTTAAAATTAAAAGAAAAAATTATTGATGACAACGAAAAATATAATAAGTAATGCTGTGCAAGAATGTGTTGATTTCTCTTCATAATAAATATTTATAAAAATTATTTTAGTTATATCCCTACGACAATATTCAAGGGATCGAGTTCATCGATCAGTTCAATTAATCTGCCAGATCAGAGTGATGAAGCCTCAGCCATAGATGGGTTACATAACGTGAATCATCAGCATAGATTATTAAAGATAACATATCTATGATTATCCAAACCCTGGTGGCATTAATCTGTTAATTAAGTCAGAAAATTAAATTTAGATTAGTGCTCATCAAAATCAAACTATCGTAGACGTATATTTTCCTGCTGAATGAAGCAGCTTATCGATGATTTAGGCTCCTTATAATTTAAAAAACATTTCAGGTGATGAAATGGAATCTAGAGATTTAGATGACAAAAACCTGCCAATATTTCCTTACTTTGTTGTTTATTAATTCGGCAATGCAACATTTTAATGTCCATATATACAGGATATAGATCAGCGGCAGGAGAAAATTCTTTTACAAGAATATTACACCTCATGTTAAGCATGTGAATATTAGGGTTTGGAATATCAGCTTTTACGTGCGTCTTAACACATCTTAGAAACTTATTATCTTAAAGAAAACTGGTGAGAAAATGCAATACGCATGTATCTTCTTCTTCTTTTTTTTTTTTAATCAATCAAAGTCAAATAGATACTAATCCTTTGAGATGGAGATATCACTAGCTAGGCACAACCTTTTTAAATATATTATTTTTTCTATACACATATCCAATGGTCAAACTTTTATAGTATGCTTAAGAAATTCAACTATGTCGAGTTTTGTTGGTATATGTACGTATCCCGTTACAGATCTTCACATGGATAGAGGGAGTCGTTATGAATGCTCACGATTCAGTTTACTAAACTGAATCGGTTTTAAGATAAAAAAAATAATCTGAATATCTAATCATTGAGGTTTTATTATTTAATTTGTCATCCGATCAGTCTTATTTTTTCCAAATCCAATCCAATTTAAATCGGATCGGTTTTCAGTTCTTCAATGAGGCAATAAATATTAGATAATAATGATAAAGTTCTACTATAATAGTAAACATTTTTATTGAAACTCATATTTATCTATATAAATACAAAATTATATAAAAAGGAGAATATTAGACATGGAAACCAATTTAAAACTAATTTAAAATTGATATATTTATAAAGATATAAAAATAATATTAGATAATAAAATCATAAAAAAAGTATATTAGTGTAAACAATTTCATAAATATATACTTATATAGTTATATATATAATTACTTTATAAATAAAATAATATATGTGTATATAAGTTCGATTTGTATTAGATTAATTGGATTAGTTTTTAACATAGGATCTGAAGATCAATCCAATCCATTAAAAATTTTGGTTTCATTCCCTTTTCGATATTTTGGATTGGTTTTTGTGATTTACATTGGATTAAATTGGATTTAAATACCCATATAAGCCATGGCTCCCCCAAGCCTTTTTTTTTAAAAAAAACTATATATATACATATATATTTGTAAAAGTAGTAAAACAACAAACATTTGGTTAATTCAAGTGACACATGCTTGATTTCCCTTGATTAAGATATCAGCTTGAGCATAATTACTTCTTGTGAAGAATATGTGATAGAAAAAATTAAAATATAATTGATAAAGATTATCTTTATTCTTAACGTACTATTACAATAAGCTTTCTCATAATATCCTCAAATATTCTTTAAAGTGGTTTAATAATATATATATATATATATATATTCAATTAAAAATAATTTTATCTATTTAAATATTATTTTTATGATCAACTTTGTGTGAGCGTGTTTTAAATCTTAAATATGTAATACTACCTTTGATTCTTATTATAAGAAATAAAAGATTATATTTTTTTGTATTAATTATAAGAAACATAAATTTAGTTTTAGACATATTAATTGCTAAATTCTTTTTTATATCTTTAATTTATTGTGAATTTTATGTTACTGAGAGACGCACCAAGTGAATGTATTCATTATTAATTATGAGTGTTTCTAAAATAATAAGACAATAAATATGTTTTCTTTGTCTTAATGGTTTAGTCATTATTTCTTATATATACTCTTAGTTTCTTTTCATTTAATTTGTCCAATTAAGAAGAAAATTTTTGTTTTTATTTGTCTACTTTAGAAAAGTTGAAGAGAGCATTTATTATTTTTTTTTTAATTATACCCTTATACCTACTACTCGTACAATAATTAATAAGAGAGAGACAAGAGAAGAGACATGGTATAACAGGAAATGTAAAAATAATTTGAGGAAAAGAAAAATATGAAAAGTATGAATTTTCTTAGGTGTGTTTCTCACCAAAGTTGATAGATGAAAAGAAATGAAATGAGTATAAATGATCAGAGATAGTTAATATATACTACACATTTAATTTATATATTAAAAGGAAAAATATAGTTTCACACTCAAAAAATTGAGTGTGGAAAGTGTAGGGAAGAGAGAGATAAAAAGAAAAATGAAATAAAGAGTGAAAGATGTGATGATTGATGTAATTGGGAAGAAAGATCGAGGGAGGGATAAAAAGAAAGAAAATGAGGTGTGGAATAGAATGTATAAGAATGAGTATGGAAAAATCAAAGTTGACATTAAAATCTTATTTTGCCTTCCCCAAATTTTTTTATTGAAGATCCTCCACTGCATGTATCTTCTCCTATGACTTTCTTCTAGGGGTGTTCATGATCTGGTCTATCTCTTTGACCCGTCTCAACTCGTCCTATTCGGGTCGGGTTTGTTCATGTACTTCAAGAAAGAATAAGACTGATCGATTTTCATTTGATGACTCGACATCGGGTTCAGGACGGGGTTTGGCTTGACCTTTGGGTTATCCAGCCCGACGTCCTTTGTATATAAATATAATATTTATTACTTATAATTTTCTTTTATGTAAAGACCCCTAACCTTATTTTTTCATTTTAGATAGGGTTTTTAAGTTTAAGTTTACTTTATCTACCTTTAAAAGTTCATTCTATATGTAAAGTTATATAATGATATTATGTTATTCTTGTTTTAGTAATGTCCCAAATTTTAAGAAAAGAAAAAAAATATTACGTACATTAAGAAGAATTCTATTGTATGCAATATATATGAACTATTTTCTTTGAACATTGTTGTATATGATTGTTTCATGATAATATTTAGCCTATATATCAGGTCAACCTGGTCTTATCCTATTTAGACCCGGTCTTACTTAGACATGTACATCATCGGGCGAGTCTTTTCGGGTTTATATATGGACAGGTTGATCAGGTCTATAGAATTGACCCGGTGAAAAATTAGGAGAGGAATAGGAACAAGTAAAACTCATCCCACGAACACCCCTATTCCCTTCCTACGACACCTTTTGTGGGAAAGTGCGCAAACAACTTTGATTTTTCACACTTATTTTTGTACATTTTATTTTCTCCTACACTAACTTTTTCTTTCTTTTTCTTTTTTTTCATTATCACATCAATCATCATATATCTCATTTTATTATCTCTATTTTATTTTTCTTTCTATCTCTATACACTTTTCAAACTCAAAAATAAGTGTAAATATCTATTTTTCCTAATCCAAATTTTTATTAGAGAATAATGATTTCACAACCAAAAAATGGGGCGTGAAAGGTATGGGGGAGGAAAGGGATAACACTTCATTTGATACGGTGAAAATAAAAGAGAAATACAGGGGTGACCAAGAGATATCGTTTGATTTTCTAATTATCGTCTAATATATATGCTCTTGACTGGACCAATATATAGACCGGACATGGTCGATCAGGTCTGCTGGATTAATTTTAAATATGTGGTAGTCTTTGATAAATTATACATACCGTACAGATTTTTACTTGCATACGTGTTTGTCTGTACGTTATAGAGAAAAAAAAATTCTAGCTAGTATCGCCTGGTGGGAAAAGCCACACGTACGTAGGAATTAGTAGATCTAATCACATGATATGAAAAATTATTGACTTTCAAAGAGATTGAGCATTTCAACTCTTAGGGATCTAAAACTTGAGCCCCATTACGATATGTATAGGTGATGTGAACCTTAGCATTAATTATATATAATATATTTGAGGAGAAAAACAAGTGTTATTAAGTGTGTGTTTAGATTGACGTTTGTAAACTTGAGTTTAGGTGAACGTGATTTATTGAACGTGATCTGAAGGAAACTTGAGTTTGTATATATAAACGTGTTTTTTTGTTTGGATAATTTGTTGCAAACGTAAGTTAAAAAAGTGAGCATTTCATTTCTTTCTCCAGTACCCTCTTAACTCAAGTATTAGCAAACGAAAAAGCTAGAAATTTTTGCATCCAAGTAAACTCAAGTTTCCATCCAAACTCAAGTCATAAATGCTCATCCAAACATTACAGAAAAAACTGAACTCACGATTAAAGACCAAATACTCAAGTTTATTTGGCCAAAACGCCCATCCAAAAGAAACGTACGTTCTCCACGATGATTTTATTTGTTTAATTTGAGTGATGGAAAATACATCCAGTCGAAAAACTGAACAGTTGTTCTACAAAATTAGCTTTATCTATACTATATATAAAGAGAGTAGGGAAGTTTTGGTTTCCACATTTTCATTCCCAATATACCCCTATTTTATATCCTAGGATTTACTGATGTACGGTTCCCACTAACCAATAACCCCCCAACAAAAATAATAACTGCCTAAAAAATGTAGAAAGATGAAAAAGAGACTTCAGAATAGAAATATGTGAAAAGAAGAAGAGGGATCATAAAAATAAGAAATGCGTCTGTCTTTCCGCTAGTATATATAAAAGAATTATATAATTCTTATTATGTTTTTTTAATAGTAAAATTTACATGGATGTCACTCAAGGGCGAAGCCAGCAAGGGAGGTTTTTTTTACGTCAAAATATGCATTGCATTAACTAAGTGAACTTTGTAAGGAATCCAGAGCCACTGCATTCAAAATACAAATAGAAGTTTCTTCTTACCAAACACATGGATGGTTAGAGCATGCATACTTAGCTAAAGTGTGAGCTACTAAATTGCAACAACGAACTCAATGAGTAAAGGAAAGTGGCAAAAATTCTCTCTAAATTCAGCTGCTAAAAGTTCAAACAGAGAATGTCCCCTGTTTATTCGCTGAATAGCTAGAATTAGAGGCAGGCAATCAGACTCAACTGTGAGATTCATGAACCCCATTTCTACTGCAAATTGCAATCCCAACTTCATCCCAAAGGCTTCTGTTGTGCTTGCATCAGGACCACAAGTGACATGCCATGTTGCTGCTGCAAATACTTCTCCATTATGGTCTCGGATGACAGCTGCTACCCCCCATTGATCTTCATTAATCTTGGCCGCATTTGTATTGAGCTTGTAGATGCAGGGAGGAGACCACCGCCGTTGGATATTTGAAGGACGAGCTGCAGGAGCAGAGCCAGAAATTAAAGTAAGGGGGCAAATATTATAAAATTAGTTTTTAATTAATTAGCTTACCTAAAATATAATTTTATTATTTTATATATACAAATCATATATAAATTAATGAATTAAGATAAACAATCATAGTTTATATATATAGTATGAGTAATTTAAAGTTTTAATATATTTAAATTTTTTTTTTTTATTATTTTAATTTTTAATAAAATATTTTACCATTAAAATATCAATGAGATTTTAAATTTATAAAAAAAAATTATAATTACCTATCATTATATATTTTATTAGAAAATAAAAATAGATTTTATATTATAAAATTTATGTAAATATATTCTTTTATATAATTTTTTATTGATCGACTATTTAAATCAAATATTTTTAATTCAATAAATTAATTTATCAACTAAACTTTAATTTTTACTATACAAATTTATTCAACAAAATATATATATATATATATATATATATCAATATATTATATAAAAAATTAAAAGAAAAAGAAAAATTTTGAGGGGGGGTCATGGCCCCCTTTAGCCCTCAAGTGGCTCCGCCCATGATGTCACTCTCAATTGGGTCACGGGTAACTCGAGTGAGTTGCAAACGATTTGTTGAAATAAAAACCAGAACCAATATAAGTGTGTATACCTCTAAACTTTTTTTAAATATATGAATCCTACAGGTAACTTGGTATCTTTATATATCAATAACATTAGTTTTTTAATTAAAAAAATAATGGGATGAAAGCCACAATTTTGCACAAGCACTGAGTGTGCTTGTTGAAGCACCCGTTCCATGGGCACTTGATGTTCTTTGAGGTGTTTAGTGAGAAAATTAAGAGGCTTAAATGATTTTCATTGAGTTGCTATAAAGTATAAAGTTGCTATAATGTGATTTACACTTTTTTAGAAAAACTTTCGGTTATTTATTTCACTCCTCCTCACCTATTAATATTATTTTTTATAATTTAAAATTATGATTAATACAGTTTTAAAATGTTTATTTATAATTTAAATAATATGAATAAATCTAAAATTAAACATGTATTTTGTAACATTAATCAAGAAATAATGTCCATTGGAAACAATATTCCCAAATTTATAAAATTATTTTGCGACATTACCAATAACGTGATAACATAAATCACATGAATTCGCTTAAGTAATTTAACGTTTACATAAGAATCCATCATCAAAATAGTAATTATAAACTGTTAATAACAATAATATGCCAACATGTGGCCAAATTTAACCTAACAGAATAATTCATTTTAAACTTATATACAATAAAACATATGTGTTTCAATACAAATATGAAAATATGGAGTAGTCTGCTCTTGGTAGAGCTGGCAATTCGGGCCACCCGACCCGCCTTGATACGGGTAGCGGACTTTTATTGGATTGGGCTAAAAAGCCCGAAAGTTATTCGGACTTCTAAAATAGGTGCCCGAGCCCTACCCTTTTGCGGGTAGCCCGATTTTTTGGCGGGTTTTTGCGGGCTACCCGGCCTTTTTGCGGGTAGCGGACTTTATCGGCCTGAGCTAAAAAGCCTGGAAGTTATTCGGGCTTCTAAAATAGGTGCCCGAACCCTACATTTTTACGGGCTTTTGCGGGCTAGCCCGGTCGGGCTAGCCCATTTTGCCGGCTATAGCTCTTGGTCATCCAAGTCTCCCCAATCATGATTCATGTTGAGTGTCCTGCATAACTATAAATAATTTCACAAAATATGTGGTGAGACTAACGTCCTAGTGAGTATACACTATAAGAAATTTAGTTTTTAGCGACGGCTATTTTGCGACGGCCTGGTCGTCGCTATGTCGTCGTTACAGTATTAAATGCATTGTTCAATGCAATTAATTCTTAGAGACAACCTAGTCATCGCTAGGAATTGATAGTAGCGACGGCTGCGCCGTCACTATAATTATAATTTATTTATTTTTTCTGAAAATAAATAAAAAAATTAAATGTAGCGACGACTTTAGAGATGACAGATCGTCGCTACATTAAAAATGAATTTTTAATTTGCGCGCGCATTTTTTAAAAACATAGCGACGGTAAAATACCTGCACGCGTTAAAACCCCTCCCCCTCCCCTCTTCCTCAATTTCCAAATTCCTTTTCCTCCAAACTCCATTTTCCTCTCATACAACCACCCCCTATTTCAATCCACTCACTCTGTTTATTTTGAAAAACTGACCGATTAAAACGTTTCTCTCCTTCATAGGATCGTTTTGAACCGACTAGTTTTCAAAATAGTTGCCTGTAGGTGATATTAGAGCTCGTTCCAGAGTTATTCCACTTTCGGAATCGCAACAAGTAAGTTTTTTTAAAAGCTTTAATCAATTTATTTGTAATTAATAGTTTATTTGTTTTATTAATTTATTAATGTGATATAGGAATTATGTTTATTTGTAATTAGTAGTTTATGTGTAGTTATATTTTTATCAATTTATTTTTCTTAATTAGGTTTATTTGTAATTAATAGTTTATTTGTAATTAATAATTTTAATTAATTTATTTATATTTAGGTTTACTTGTTTTATTAATTTATTAATGTGATATAGGAATTAGGTTTATTTGTAATTAATAGTTTATTTAATTTATTTGTAATTATTAGTTTATTTATTTTATTAATTTATTAGTTTATTTGTTTTATAATGTCTATAGTAATTATAATTAGTTTATTAATTTTATTAGTAATTAGTATATTAGTAATTATTTTATTAATTAGTATATTAGTAATATGTAATTAGTTTTTTAAATTTATATAATTATTTATTTTGTATATAATGTCTATAGTCATTAGTGTCTAGGATGCGTGGTAGAGATGGAGAGAAGATCCCACCTAGTAGAGGGAGGTCCATCCCTATGGGCGAGCTACGACAATAGGAAGCTTGCGCGATGCAGGAAAGGGCCAACCTCTCTCATTCACACGCTGATCAGATGTCGGAGCATCCATCAACTTCAGCGTCGGCGGGCGCCATGCATACTTCTTTCTCTTCCTCCCCTCCACCATCTACTTCGACGCAGTTTGATGGTATAAGGTTCATCCCAACACCGAGATTGGTTCAGATGCCTCCAGTGCCAGAGGACGTTGTGCCCGAGATAGACGCTGACGACGCTCAGGATGACCTGGATAGGGATGCTGACCAGGAGTCTGATGAGGAGCTAGCTCTGCTCCAAGGTGTCGGGTCAAGCAAACCTCATGAGGCAGACGTTCGAGGTCGAGTTATTATCCGACCATTTAGCAAGGGGTGAGTTTGTTTAATTTTATTTTCTTCTTTAGAATTGATATTAATATTGAATCTTTAATTGTTTTAACTATTGATATTGAATATTTTATTTTGCAGGTGGGTGCCTAACGCCCCACCTATCGCAGCCATTGGTCATGCAATCCGGGCGCAGTTCCGGGGTCCTCACTACCTTTGGGAAGTCACCCCGAAGGATGTTAGGGACAGGTGGTGGGAGGAGTACTTCACGGTAATTAAAAACCCTATCAACTTTAAATTTTTTCTTAAGATATGTCAATTTGGCAGGACTTACCATATTTTTATTTTGCAGAGCCGAGTTACTTGGGACCCTTCTGATGAGGCCTAAACCCAAAAGGTGTGTACGAGCAGAGGGTTGCTCGTCGCCTTCGAGATATGATGAACAAGGCTTAGAAGGTTACGAAAAGGCCCACATGGTGTGGTGAGGAGGCCTAGGAGGGTCTTTTAGCTTACTGGGACTCTACGGAATTCAAGGGGAAGTCCGCTCGTAACAAGAGCAATCGGGCTTCTCAACGCGGGGGGCAGTCACACCACGGACCGCAAGGCCTACCATGAGGTGGCGTTGGATATGATATGTATAAACAAACACTCTTCTGTATTATATTTCTATTTGTTGTTAAATTAATTAATTTGTGTAATTTTCCTGTGTAGCGACGACAGCTTGGGCGGGAGGTCGAGCTGGACGAGTTCTTTACTACCGCCCAAGCCATAAAGGGTGGTGGCTGGGTAAATGACCGGGCTAAGTCCGCCTATGTAAGTGTTTGTTTATAAGTGTTTTTTTATATAATTTCATATTCATGCAATTGAATATATAACTAATAATTAATTTTACTTTTACCTGAACAGACAAATTACAAGAAGCGCCTGAGGGAGGTAGAGTCACAGATGGGGGACACCTCCTTGACTGATGCCTCTACCAAGCTGGAGATCTGGAGGGATGTTGCGGGTGGCAAGACCCGAGGCCGTTGTTATGGCACCGGGGACTTGGCCTCCAACATTCGTCTAGGGGTGACCAACTTGACTTGGGAGTCCCGGTCGGGCTCACCCGGGCGAGAGTACTGACGGGTCCGGGTCACGACATTCTAGAGGGGAGGCGCTGCACCATGAAGTCGAAGTAGCAAAGGAGCAGTCTCGACAGGCCACAGAGAAGGCTGCAGATTTGGAGGATCAGTTAGCACGACTCCGACGATAGATGCAGCAGATCCTGGACGCTCAGGCTCCAGCTCAAGCTCAGGCACAACCACACCCTCATTATGATCCCACCATGGATGACCAATCGGTGGATGATGAGGACGAGCAGCCCGCCCGACAGCCCCAGCGCCGCCGCCATTGATTTCTTTTTGTTTATGTTTCATTGTATTATTTTTTAACAGAGTTTGTGTGTATATACATATGCCTTTTTAGTATCGTTTTTATAATTTTAAATTTAATAAATAATAAAATAAATAATAAAAAATTTAATATAAAAATAAAATAATAAAATAAATAATAAATTTAATAAATTATTAAAATAATAATAAATTTAATTTAAAAAAAATATACCTGTAACGAAGGCCGTGGCCATCACTACAGTCGTCTCTAGATAAAAATAAATTTAAAAAAGAAATACTTAGCGAAGACCATGTTTTTAGAGACGGTTTCAGTGACGGCTATGTCGTCTCTAGGTAGCGACGACTGACGTCAGTCGTCGCTATTGTATTTATGACGAGCTACTTAGCGACGTCCACGTGGTCATCTCTAAGCCATCGCTACGCAGCCTATAGAGACGACTTTTTCTTGTGTAACGACGACTTCTAGCCGTCGCTAAAAACGATTTTTCTTGCAGTAATAATCATGCAAGCAGTATAGGGTAAGCACATGATAAACCGCTATTTTATATATTTATTTTGGATATTTAAGTGAGTTATTTAGCATTATGGTCATTATTATCATTTGATATCTTACTTATTTTCCCTTATTTTGTCAAATAAATAAAATGAGAATCTTTAATGAGATTTGACCAAGAAAAGGATATTGGATGAAATAAAAGGATAATTATTGACAAGATTTAGAAAAAAATTGAAGGTGATTTTTGGATTATCTTGAGTTGCAAGAAAGATAATAAAAGAGGAAATAATGTTAGATTCAAATTGGAATAATTGCAACTCTTATAAAAGGATACCATCTATGACTCAGGAGAAAAATCTGAATCATCTTCATATGCTCTCTTATCTTCTCAAGGTTCTTCAAGAGCGATATATATATATATATATATATATATATATATATGCAATAGGATTTTGGAAACTCCTAGAGTGAAGCAATTATGTCAATGAGATTTTTCTCTTCTAGTTTTTCCTAATAGTTATGGAATTCTTAGGACTTTTAGTTTTGATTGATTTATGTTTTATTATGAGTAACTAATTACCTTGCCAAAGGGCTTTGGTGGATCTTAAGTTGTGAACTTGAGTTGAACCCTTTTCCCTTTATAAATTATTGTTTTCTCTTTATAATTGTGTTTGCCTTATTGTTTTATTATATCAATATTTGATCACCCTTTGTAAATCTTAGTTGGATCTTGGGTTTTGTAGGATCAATCTTAATCTTAAGTTTCCAAACAGTTATTAGATTAACAAACTTATTGGTTCTTTATGCTTTTCTTAATCCATTATCTTTCATGATCATTGGGATAATGTTTTAAGAAGAACATTATCAATATTACATGGTCATTAATGGGTATTGATAGTATTAGAATAAGATATATTGGCAATTAACTTAGCATAATTTATAGGGGAAACCGGGGAAAAATCTAGAAAGCACTCAATGAAACCAGATACCCTAGACACTTCCATAACTGGATCCTAATTGTATTTTATTGCTTCATTGTTTGACTTTCTCTCCATCTTTCCCCATTTAACATTCACCAACAAATAAAATCATAGTGTTTCTGTCTTATCTTATTATCAAGGATTTATTTTAATTTAATTTAATATTGTTAATTAATCTTCATGGGACGATACTTGGGGTTTTAAATATACTCCATTTTACTTTAATCGACGGGTACACTTTCCCGGAGATAAAACTCACAACAACACACAAATGAAAAATGCATTAGAATGACACAATATAGCCAATCACATTACACACATATACATGGGTTAGTCATCAATGCATAACTCAGTCCTTAAATGTTTTACCCAGAATCAAGGTTCTTTTCACTTATCCTCTCGGTTAGACCTGAGCTCAGAATCATAGCAAGGAACATCTCCTTTGCGGTCATATATATCTCTTCATTTAACACATGTTGTCTTATAAACAACATGAGTTAATTTTATCTTTCTTTTTCCTTTTTCCTTTTTCCTCTTTGATCAAAGACCCATAAAGATGAAGCTCAACATGCATGATCGTCATCCTCTTATATATATATATATGTATGTATAATCAACAATGGATATGCATTAGCCATGAAGCATGTGAATATCCTAAAAAATTATAAATAAAACCATTCAAGAGAGTTAACAAGTAATCATGTTCTCCTTCATGCCTAAAGGTCATGAAATCATGTGATATAAATCAAGCATAGTTATCAAACTTGGACCGAACCAGGCAGTCTGGTCGAGTAATTGGATCGTATATACACTCAAACTGGTGTCAAACTATCCGAACCGGTGCGAACCGGCCCATAATTGGAGTCAACCGGCGGGTCAACCAGTCAACTGAACCGGGCCCATGCTGATGAGAATTAAAATTCTCAAAATGACTACAGCAAGGTTCGAGCATAGACCATGAGGAATGCACAACAGCGAACAAACCACTAAACCACATCATGCTTTTGATATATATAGTATCGTTTTTAATATATATACTATTCAAGTATTGATAAACCATAAATTCAAGATAAGAAAATCTTCCTGGTTGGGTTTCAAACACACATCTTGGAGAATGAATAACACTTACCTCAACCACTATACTACCACAACTAATTGTTATTCATCTACCTTTTTAATATATACTCTTTATTTTATAAATATATAATTATTTAATATTTTTCTGATTTAACCAGTGCAACCAGTGACTCACTGGTTGAACCACTAACCCATTGACCCAATACCTTGACCAAGTCAATGACCGGTCCGAGTTTTATAACATTGAAATCAAGATCCCTTTTTAATCCCCATGAATCAAAACCCTAAAGATTGGCCATCCCAAAAGCAATACAATACCACACCAGAAACCTAGTTCATAGAGTAAGCATCATTCATCACCAATTGAGCATTTACAATCAAATCAAGAAAAGAGGATTCAAGAAGAGGGACACATCTAGGGTTTCAAGTATGATGATAGTGAGTGTGTGGATTACACTCATCTCCAAAGCGATCCAACAACGTCCTTGAGAGGTTTTAAGCTTCCTTCCCTTCTCCTTTCTCTTGTGGAATCAACCTTCTTGGCACACTATCCTTCTCCTCTCTTCTTTAGGGCAAGGTAGGGTTTGGGATAAAATTAGATTTTGGGTCCAAATGACCCTTTAGGTCCTTCTAAAAAAATTGACTCATGAATTTTCACTCAAGCAAATTATTTTCGCTTGAGAGAAAATTAGACAGTAGCTCACTGCCTGAAATTTGCTTGAGCGAGGGATTTCCACTCAAGACAATTCCTCAGATTCACTTGAGCGAAAATCCTTCGCTCAAGTGAGACCTAGGCATAAGCTCTACCCCCTGCTTCCTGCCTAAAATTCACTTGAGTGAAAATCCTTCGCTCAAGCAATTTCTCAAACAGTTTTCTACCAAGTTTTGTCTGATATTTTTGCTCAAGGGAGGAATCCTTTGCTTAAGCGAAAATGAGGCAGTGTCGTTCCCTTGATTTCATCTTCCCTTCGCTCAAGAGGAAGCAAACTCTCTCTTTAGCAAAAATGAGGCCGTGTTTCCTCCTTTTTAACAGTCTTTTCACCCTTCTATCCTATTTCATTTTAAGGAAAACTCTCTTTATTATATTTTTACTTAGAAAAATTGAAAGTAAAAATTGGGATGTTACATATTCAAAAAGAAATTTTATTTTGCATTGTTTCTATTTTAAATGAAAAATTAAATGCTTCTTTGTATTGTTTTACTAGTCGGATGTACGTTATTTACATTAATCTAGAAAATATTATTATAATCAATTTTATTTTAAAAAATAAGTTTATTTATAAATATAAATGAATACATGATGACATAAAATTTATTTTTGAAATGCACATTTAAATTAATTATTTAATCATATGATTTAAATTATATATGAATAATCATTTTTTAAACTAAATAAATCATAATTTTTAAATTATAATGAAAAGTGCAATAACTGAAAGTCTCCCTAAAAAGTATATACTAATCAAATTAGATGCCTTCATTAAATGGTAGCTCATTTATTTATTGGTAAAATAATAAATGATACTAAAACCCGTAGTTTTTATAAATATGGTAGAAATTTTCCAACCCTATATTTGGTGGGAATGATTTAGCGGAGAAATAGAAGAGAGGCCGAGAAATAAAAGAGAGATCGTTTTGGCTGCTTATTAGGTACATAAGTGAAATGTGGAGAAATGAAATAAATCCTAGGCCCCACAGGAAACCCATTTCTTTGCAAAACTGACAAGAGAAGCGAAGAAATGAGGCTGCTATAACGAGATCGTAGCCCCCCGCGCTACTGTTGTGCTCTGCCTCTGCTGGTTGAACGCGAGGAAGACGATGCCAATTAATAGGGAGGCGTTTCCATCATGGAGGCTGAAAGGAGGTGGACAACTCATACATAGCGACAGACGTTTGAGTGCCATAAATGGCGTTCCCTTAACCATATCCTTAAGCATACCAAACACGGCATTAAGCTCTATCTCGATTCAATGAAAGAGATAGAAGAAAGAGCTCATTCATGTTATGATGGACCAATCAATTTAAGCATCAATGAGTTCGTAGAGATGGTGGTCGTCGTTGATGGTTGTTTTGTTCCGGAACTATTCAGAGGAGCTACATAAGGGTTTGAGAAACTTGGGTATTCTAGGAATGATTCTGTTTTTGCAATGTGTGGTTTAATGCATTCCATGTTAAATGTTCATAATAATAACCAGGCAATGAAAAACATAAGATACAATATTACAATATGTTCGAGTAAGGTTTAGAAAAATCTTACGTACCTGGAATCAATGAGGGATATCCATCTCTGTCGTTCTTGAACAACGTGTGAGAGAAGACTGCTCTCTTCCTGGTAGGAGATAAAAAGACAGGATACAGAAAAGTATATTGTATGAAATAACTAATGGGGTACCAGTTCTATATCCTTACCAGTAGAGATCAGGGGTCTCTCAACAGGCTATTGATGGGATTCTGGCAAGCGAACCAAAACTCCAGCAGTATAATAGTAAGTAAAAGTATCGTATCCACAGGGAACGGGTAATTTATGCAGACTGTGATCTACTTATCAAGAGAAAGCACACTTTAGAGAGTATAAGTGCGGAATTGTAGAGAGAAAGTAAATATTCAAATGGAATTAGAAAGGTAGAGTTAGAGACACTTTACTTGGATTAGGATTGGATTTCATCTCATCACACCTATTGGCCATATAAAGACTATCTATTATTTTAGGTTTACTCTATAATACTGTAGACAAACTTTATTGCTAAGACCCCGAGTTACCAGCAGCCTCACACACTCAAAGATAATCCATGCGGGCTCTCCCAAGCGACAAATTTACCCTCAGCTTATTTTGCTCTTTTTTTAGTCAGTTTGTAAAGGAACTTAATTGATAAACGAGGCCTAATGCTATAGACGCACCTTCGCTCAAGTACTGCCACTACCATAACTCATCAGAGTACGCCTATGTTCGAATCCTGAATTGACAATCAACTAACTCCTTGCTATCGATTACTAAGCCTAATGGTCGGATGCCCCTTCACTTAGAGTACTTACACTACCCCTCGCTCATTAGGAAACACCCCTTTTTGGAACAAAGTAGTAACCAAGTAATCTTATTCAATCAGAGTTTGGGTTTCCTATGTCTAGGCTCCCCCATCCTCACTCCTAGTAATAACTACTTTAGTTAAGACTAGCCTATAACTCCAGACGCAAGCGTGGGAATTAGGAATAAACATAGAATAAGACTACCACCATTATAGACAGAGAGCACAGGAAATAATAATATAGAATTTATATACACTCAAGGATAGAATCAATTACATCCAATCCAAATGGAGAGTTAACTACTCGAGGTAGACATACAAACCACTGAAGACGTTGTCACCATCTTCAATCCTCGTGAAGAGCTCCTCCTCTCCTACTCTAAACTTAGCTCTGGTACATTATCACTGAAATATAGACTGAATTACAATGATCGTGCCCCGAAGAGAGCGTTAAAAGGTTGCAAGAGGTTCCTATTTATAGTACAAAGGAAGACCAAAGAGAATTGGGGAAAGATCTATCTAAAAACGGCAACAGGGAACAAATCAGCGTAACGTGCGCTTCAATCTACGCTACAGCGCGGCCTGGAGCGCAACTTCCAGAGAGTCTGCGCTTCACCTGCGCTATAGCGCAGGGTGAAGCGCATGTGACATCCTACAGCTTCATCTTTCTTCTTTTAATCTTGATCTTTCACCGAGACTAGTTTTCGCATCTTTCCTTGTTTCCCTTTTTCTGATGAAGTTTCTATATTTACTGAGCATCTTGTATTTATTTGGGAAGCTTGTCTGCAGGATCCTTGATTGATTGGCCTTTCTTTCCTCATTTATGATCTTCAATCAGCTTTAATTCCTCTTTTAAGTGTCCCCAATCAATCTCATATCTTGCAAATATCTTCCTCTTTAATGCTATTTTATCTCCTCAATTAAATCTTTATAATATCCTGCAAAATAAGCACAATTTATATTAAAATAGCATCATATTCAAATACAAGGCTCATAAACATAAATTATTAAATATTTAGAGAAAAAGGGATTAAATAGGGACAAATTTACCATTTTAACCCTGATAAGTGAACTGAAAAGTACTCTAACTTATCAACTATTTTTCACTTATCAAATTCCCCCCAACTTAACTTTTTGCTTGTCCTCAAGCAAGAGACCTCTTTGCACAGAAAATTAATTCTAATCCCAGTGTATTCCTAATAACTAAAAACAAATTCAAGGAACTACTCCTCAAACCCTTTCCTAAGTAGAAGTCACTTCCCAATCATAAGAAAAACTAAGGATAAAGGGATATTACCATACATCAATCAGAATAGAAATACAAACATCAATTAAACTTTCTCAATAATAGCAATTGAAGCAGTAAGTGATAAACAAAGGAAATCTCTCATTCTCACGGGTAAGTGTTTCCCTCAATCATTTTCACCACTGTTGAACAACTAGAATTGATAGTCGTTTCCGAGATCTGAACCTGCAAGTAGTTAGTATGGATCAAAAGGTCTTTATAAGGTTGTAATGAGGCTGGGCTATCAAGAAATCATGGTTTTTCTGGATATTCAAGGAACACTTTGAATAGAGAGTATCTTGTGATTGTGCTTGGGACTTCTCTCAATTCACCTGGTCATTCTTGAATGGTCACCCTATTTCAGCTTGGCCTCATTGTCATGAAGAAATTCTCCCCGCAACTTATTCAATTCCACACTTTTGTGCAGAATTTTTTTTTTTGACAAAAACATAACATAGAAATTGTTTTTGTGGGGGAGGATCCTTCCTCTTGAGTCTCTTGTGACCAACCTCTTGTCCCATTTTGTTGTGGTTCACCTTGCTCTCTATCCCAAGTGTTAAAGGACATGGTATGATCATTAATCATTGCTGGGGTGCATCAAAGGAAATATTCAAGCTCGAATGGGCAATCAAGACAAGGAAATATTAAATCAGGGTTGGCTTTTTGGCACTGAGCACAATATTATAATCACAAAATATGCCTTTATCACTTCCATACCTTCTACTAACAAGACAAAATTCAGAAACTCAAGCAATAACAGTTGACAAGCAGCAGTGAAAAGCTCTCAATATAAGTGTTTAGGCTCTCATCTCACCGGTTATGGCTAAAATTTCCTCGATAAAGCACTTAATGGATTTAATTAACTACCTTGATAGATTCTCTTGAGAAGTACTCTAATCCTAACTGATTATGGAATTAATCACAAGACCCTATCATCTTACCTAGATTGGTTAGTTCAACTACTTATTTACAGAGAAAAAGGAAATAATTACCTTGATTCCTAATCCTAAAGTCCTAAAAAGAAAAAATTAATAGAAAAACACAAAAAAATGGGATAAGTACTGCATAATATATATAAGTGGATAGTTAGATACAGTACAAATAAAAAGAAAATGAAAAAATTAAAAAGAAAAAGGAAAAGAAGGAAAATCACCAAACAGGAAAGAAAAATATCAGTCCTCGTGGTCCTGATCCATGTGAGTTGCTCCATCTTCAGCTCCGGCTGCTCCATCCCCCCTGGGAAAATAGGCCTGTCCCCAGGCCACTGCAAATAGTCATGAAAGAATGCGGGGAGAGTGGGGTCCACACCAGTCTGATAGTGACTGCTCTGAAAGTGTAAAGCAGCTCGGTGAAGTGTGGATATCTGAGCCATCATGTGAGTATGCTGGGTCCTAAGGTCCTGGGCCCATGCTGGTGCATCCCTGTCTGCCGGTGGTGGTGGTGGTGGCTGCTGCTGCTCATCCTCAGCCTCCAACTCCACAGCTGCGATATAGTTGGCTTCAATATAAGCTATGTTCATAGGCGGTAGGACGCGAACCGTGGGGTTCACCTCAACACCCCTAGATCTACAGAGTTCTGTAATGAGAGAGGGGAAGCCAAGCCTGATCCTGGAGTTGGGTGTCCGACGCTCTATATCAGTAACATTATTCTCCTATCTTCTTTGTGATAATCTGAGAGACGTCGATGACAGCTCTGGTGAGAATAGAGTAAATGAGGTGAGCTATGGGCATAACCATATCTGACACATGCCCAGTGGGGTAGACATTAGCCAGTATCATAACCTCCCACATCTGGGTGATGCTCCTCATATCCTTCCTGTGAATCCTAGCAGCGTGTCTGTATGCGTTCCTCTCAAAGGAACGTCCTGGTAGGCATAGGAGTAGAGCAGTCTCTATGTCAAGGGGGTCATTGCCGTTGACACTAACGGCCTCCATCCTGGTACTAGCAGTCTACCAGGTCTCTGTCCTCCTCTATGGGGTGCCCAAGGAGTGCATTGATTGCATCGCAATCAAATCTGATTACCTGCCCCCTCACATAAGACTACATCCTAATGTTAACGCCTTGGTCTCCAATGGCGTTAGCATAGAATTCCCTGACAATATCTGGGTCAAAATAACTGTTAGGGCAGCTGAGGCGACCCCAACGCCTCCTCTGAATCTCAGCTGGGAATTCTTCAAACTCGCCCTCCTCAAGGACGACTGGTCGCTCCTTGATAAACTTGCAATCAACTATGTCAGTGTAGGCCTCAAAGGACTGGAGGTCCTTGAAACGGTGCAGGTCGAACTCAGGTTCCCTCTGGGGGCCTTCCTCTTGGCACCCCCTGTTTTCTTCCTAGAGGAGATAAGAACACCAACAGTCTTTGTTCGAGTCATCTGCAAAAGAGAAATAAATCAAAATTATTTATGCATCATAATATTTAATTACTCATAATTATGAAATAAATGGCCAATTTAATTTCAAAAGTCAGAGCAATCAATCAAGCAATTGTGCATAAAAATTTTGATTTTATTTCTTACCCAATAAATGCCAATTAATTAATTAAGACAAGCTAAAGTGATCAATTAAAGCAAGTCTTAAACAGTCCTAATCTGGAAAATGTGAGAATTGAACTCAGGCTCAAGAAATCATGTTATCAACAACATGCAACAGGGCATAATTATTTTTGTAAGGGCATGCAAAAATATCAGAGAAATTAATTAATCATACATGCACCAACAAAAATAATTTGCAGAAATTATTGAGCACTTTAAAAACTACCACCAAAGCAAGCAGGAATATCTCACAAAAGATCATACCCACATGCAAACTATTTTTAAACATTTATAACAATTATTTCTTTCCTAAAGGTTCCTAAAACTCGTAAACCTCCTATCCTAAGGCTATGCTCAAATAAAATAAAAAATAAAAATTCCAATCGGTTAGAAAGGAAGAAAAGCATAAAAACATACCTGTTGTGAAGTCGGAAACTGAAAAGGAGGAAATATGAGTGAGAAACAGGCAAAAAAGGAATCAGAGTATCAGAGAAAACAAGGGGAAAGGAAACGGAGGGAAGTTCGAATGAACTCCCTCGTTTCGAAAATTCAAAATTTAAAGACGTTCCCTACACTTCATCATGCGCTATAGCGCAGGGTTGAGCCGCACTGCTTCAGAAGTTGAGGCGTGCCGCTGCGCTTCACTCTGCGCTATAGCGTAGGGTGAAGCGCAAAAACCAAAGAGTATTGTATTTCCATTAAATTCTGCGCTTCATCCTGTGCTATAGCGCAGGCTGAAGCGCAGATGTGCAGTATTCTCTCTGCTTCTGCTACTCCTACTTGATTCCATGCATTCCTTTTATATTTATATCCCTAATTTAGCAATCTCCTAATTACACAGGTAATTCCTAAAACTAAAAATTAACAAAAAGAAAAATAAAAATGAAAACAAAACTCACAAATACGGGTTTGCCTCCCAGGAAGCGCTTGTTTAACGTCTTTAGCTCGACGCCTGGTTTCGCAACCTCTTTTATGGTGGCCTCAAGTGGAGGATGATGTTTGATGTAATGTCCTAATTTCTAAATTCAGGAATAATGCCTGTTGGAAGCACTATTTCCAAATTTGTGAAATTATTTCATTCATTTTGCGTATCGACATACAATACCATCGCTTGAGTAACCCAACAAATTACTAAAGGTCCAACAATACATATATAGCTCAAGGAAATAATAACATAATGTTGCCATCAAGGCTCAAATACAAAAGTATTAAACTAACATAATGATTTCTAAAGTAGCTTTAACAAATAACACTAGTGGTTCTAAACAACATGAACAACATCAAGGAAAAATAAACAATAAGACTACTGCCTTCACATGCCATCCACTACTCGTCATAGCTCTGATCAGTATCCTGCACCACTGAAAATATTGTTCCCATGGAATGGGGTGAGACCAACGTCCCAGTGAGTGTAACAGTGTGTGCAGTGTGGGGGAAAGCAACCAAGAACCATCATGGCATACATATAAATTTAAGAGACATAAAAGAGATAATGATACAGAATTCAACACAAAGGAAAATCAATCATCAAGATGCAATGCATGGCTGTGAGGTGTTGTTCCCGACACCCGGGGTCTTTTCTCTGTTACTTGACTGTGATGATCGCTCGACCTGAGAATCCAAGGACCGTCGTCCAGGGAAACCTGAGATTAAGTCTTATTTGAACATGAATGACACATTACTTAATTATTTTTAATAATTGAGGATCCCCCATCTTCCCCTTGGACGAGGGTTAGATGATCACCTCGTCTTTCTTAAACATGATTGCCCGAAGGCCTGTGACGGTCAATGACCCTGTGATAGCCCGGAGGCTCTGTGATGGCTATAAGCCCTGTAATAACTTAATTCATAGTTCATGATTGTGATGGCCAAAGGCCCATGATTTCATAATAAAATATTCAAGGTTCATAATACATCATACAGAATCATCCAATCATCTACCCTAAGGTTTTGGCAATTCAATGCATACAATAGTCAGTATATTCACAATTCTTATGTTCATACTATACATATATCACTAGTTCATAGAAGGAAAGGGGGAAAAAGAATAGGGAACATGCAATGGCAATCATCCAGAACAAACAAGTGAGAGTCCACCCACCTGTGAGTTGAGAAAACGGAGAAAGAACGAAGAATGGAGGGCCTTGATGGGGGAAAGATTGATGCAAGACTCGTTCTTGATGAGTAGAAATCGTTCTTGGCCTTTGCTGGGACTTTCTCTCACTAGAACCTCTCTCTCTCTCTGAAAATACGAAAAAATGGAAGAAAGAACTGACTGAAACCGTCCACGAACGTGTTTTAAAGTGTAGAAATCGGACCTGTGCTCAAGCCTCACTTGAGCGCAGCTCAAGCGCAAGTTCTCGCTCAGGCTGCGCTTGAGCTCGGCTCGAGCTGAATTTCTCAAATTGCTCTCTGTTTTTCTGCGCTCAGGTTGCGCTCGAGCTCAGCTCGAGCGAGAGAACCAAATTGCAATTTTCCCTTCTTGCGAAGGTGCAGTTTTCATCCAAACCCTATCATATAACCTATCAATTTGAAGCCCCGGAAATAAGATTTCTAATGAGAGTGGAATCACCACAATCGGACATCTAAAACTCTAGATATTTGCAATTTAGTGCACCAAGGTCATTAGGCTTAGAACCAACATCAAGCAACAACCTTAGTTTTTGCCTCTTAAGCTTTTCCTTATCCATCTACATTCAAATTCGAATTCGGATCTTACATTTAAACATTATCCTAAACTTGATATTACTCTCTTATCTCTATTTCTTGTGATGTTATCATTCCTATTTTGAAATATGATCTTTAAATTAAAATGCTAAAGCATATCTCTTTCCTGAGGATATCCCATCGGTTCTGATATTATTATATTAATATTAATGATATAATAACTACTACATTTATAACAATTAAGGTTAATTGAAACATTAATAATATAGTTTATCTTCTAATAATTTTATTATTATCTTGTTATATTAATAACAATTATTATATCTTCTAATATCAAATTTCATATCTCTCTTTTAGTATTCATATTATCGAGCCATTATTATATCATTAATATTATAATATTATTTTATTAATGGTTATTGTTATTATTATAAAGATTCTCTTTTCATCACCAATATTATCGAAATACAATTATAAGTATTTTAATTTTATTATGATTATTATTTTTGTTATAATTTTAGATTTCTAAATTTTTGGGATGTTACATTTGACTCCATACCAGTTCTACCTTTGAGTTCCCATCCTCCATGCCAATCTGTGACTCTTCCTTCATGGTAACTGTCCTCCTCAGTATCAGATGTTGATCTCTTTCTCCTTTTGAACTTGAACTCCCAAATTGACTCTGGGTGCTTTACCCTCATCCTAGGCTTCCACAGATATCCGGAGCCTGGCAGTTGTGAAGAATTTTTGGAAATAGCATCAGTTTGTTGTAACTGGGGTATACCCCTGTCAATATGAAACACAATGGTTTCATCCTTTGAGCTTAATGCATATTTCCCTCTATCAACATCTATTATCATTTTTGCAGCCTTTATGAATGGTCTTCCTAAAATCAGGGGGACATCAATATCCTCCTCTTCTGTCTCTGCAATGTAAAAATCTACTACATATGCAAATTTGTCTACTCTTATTTCAATATCCTCTATTATTCCATGTAGGCTTTGAGTAGATTTATTTGCAAGAAGCAATCTCACATTAGCAGGCTTGACCTTCACATTACTCAACTTGTTAAAATAAGATAGCGACATCAAATTGATGCTCGCTCCAAGATCTAATAAAGCATGAGTAGAGGGTAGATTACCAATAGAGATGGGTATAGTAAACCTACCTGGGTCAAGTGACTTACCTGTAACCAAGACCTTCTCTTCATGAGGTTCCTCTTGTTGGGCAGCTTTTTCTTCATCTTGATGAACAACTCCCTCTTGAGGTAGTTGTTCTTCGAAGATGATTTCTTCTTCCTCATCAAGCTCCTCCTCCTCTGACTTGTTGCCATCAGTAGCAATCAAGTTGCATTGTTCCTTTGGATTTGTTTGGGTCACTGCAGAGAAGTGTTGTTGTCTGTGCTCTACCATCTCATTTGCCAATTGACCCACTTGATTCTCTAGAGTTTTGATTGATGCCTCAGTGGTTTTCTTGAATCCTCCAAATCCTTGCACTAATTCATCAATCTTTCCCTCTATAGAATTCAACCTATCATATGTTGAGGGCTGTTGTTGGTAGGGTGGTTGCCTTCCTCAATTCTGACTCCAACTAGAGTTGGTTTGGTTATTTCTCCAACCTTGAGAGTACTAATTGTTGTTGTTGTTGGAGTAATTACCTTGCCTCCCCTAATTACCCATGTAGTTGACTTGCTCTTGTTGTATTTCTTGGGTAGCACATTGACTATTCTGATGGTCTCCTCCACAGAAATCACAAATCAATGGTTGGGCTTGGATGGGTTATGAGTAGACAACTTTGAGTTGTTGACGAAGTGCCTTCAATGTCTCAGTGAGTGCTTCTATTTGACGTTTGATGAGCTTATTCTCTTCTAATAGAGCATCACTTTGATTGAGTTCGAGCATCCCTTTCTTTGGTAATTGTGCAGGTTGTCTTCCACTTTGAGCTTGTTGATCATTCTGTGCGAAATTGTTGATAATTTCTAGAGCTTGATCAACTTCTGCGGATAAGATTGTTCCTCCTGCTGCCGCATCTACGAATGATTTGGAGTTTGAACGTAGTCCCTTGCAAAACATATTAAGTTGGGCTATGTCTTCAAAGCCATGGTTGGGACACTTGCGCAGCAAAGATTTGAATCTCTCCCAAGCTTCACAAAGTGGTTCATCATTCCCTTGTCTGAAGGTGGAAATATCTGCTTTGGCTTCAATTTGCTTCCCTGGTGGGAAGAATCTTGACAAGAATTTCTCCTCAACCACACCCCAATTGGTTAGACTTTGATTTGGGTGTGATTACAGCCATTCCTTAGCTTTACCTATCAAAGAGAAAGGAAACAAGCGTAAGTAAATAGATTCCAACCTACCTTCATCGAAACCCATAGTACCAATCAATTCATAAAAATTAGAGAGATGAGTATTTGGATTTTCATGGTCCAATCCAGCGAACTGATGTGCACTAATGAGGTTAAGATGTGCAGTCTTCAACTCCAAAACTCTTGCATTGGGTGGCAATACAATGCTGGAGAAGTGACGTGGTCCTTGATGGGAGATGTAATCTCCTAATGTCCTCCTTCTTGGAGCTTCTTCTGCCATGTTTTTGGTTTCTTCAACAATTAATCTCCTTCTTCTCCTCTTCGAGTATCTACCTCTGTTCCTTCGCGACGTCCTTTCGATTTCCGGGTCGAACTGAAGTTGATTAGGAGACGCCTGACCTCTTAGAAGCATAAACAAGAAACTTGAAAAAGGGTAAGTGTTGAAGAAATTTTTATAATTTTGAAAATAAAATTAATATACTAAATACTGATCCTAAAAAATGAAAAATAGATTCCTAAGATAATAATAAAAGAAAAACTTGATAATTAGACCCGCCAAGGTCTACACAAATTGAAAACCGTTCCCCGGCAACGACGCCAAAAATATTTGATGGGATTCTGGCAAGCGAACCAAAACTCCAGCAATATAATAGTAAGTAAAAGTATCGTATCCACAGGGAACGACTAATTTATGCAGACTGTGATCTACTTATCAAGAGAAAGCACAGTTTAGAGAGTATAAGTGCGGAATTGTAAAGAGAAAGTAAATATTCAAATGGAATTAGAAAGGTAGAGTTAGAGACACTTTACTTGGATTAGGATTGGATTTCATCTCATCACACCCATTGGCCATATAAAGACTATCTATTATTTTAGGTTTACTCTATAATACTGTAGACAAACTTTATTGCTAAAACCCCAAGTTACCAGCAGCCTCACACACTCAAAGATAATCCATGCGGGATCTCCCAAGTGACAGATTTACCCTCGGCTTATTTTGCTCTTTTTTTAGTCAGTTTGTAAAGGAACTTAATTGATAAACGAGGCCTAATGCTATAGACGCACTTTCGCTCAAGTACTGTCACTACCATAACTCATCAGAGTACGCCTATGTTCGAATCCTGGATTGACAATCAACTAACTCCTTGCTATCGATTACTAAGCCTAATGGTTTGATGCCCCTTCACTTAGAGTACTCACACTACCCTTCGCTCATTAGCAAACACCCCTTTTCGGAACAAAGTAGTAACCGAGTAATCTTATTCAATCAGAGTTTGGGTTTCCTATGTCTAGGCTCCCCCATCCTCACTCCTAGTAATAACTACTTTAGTTAAGACTAGCCTATAACTCTAGACGCAAGCGTGGGAATTAGGAATAAACATAGAATAAGACTACCACCATTATAGACAGAGAGCACAGGAAATAATAATTAGAATTTATATACACTCAAGGATAGAATCAATTACATCCAATCCAAATGGAGAGTTAACTACTCGAGGTAACCATACAAACCACTGAAGACGCTGTCACCATCTTCAATCCTCGTGAAGAGCTCCTCCTCTCCTACTCTAAACTTAGCTCTGGTACATTATCACTGAAATATAGACTGAATTACAATGATCGTGCCCTGAAGAGAGCGTTAAAAGGTTGCAAGAGGTTCCTATTTATAGTACAAGGGAAGACCAAAGAGAAATGGGGAAAGATCTATCTAAAAAGGGCAACAGGGAACAAATCAGCGTAACATGCGCTTCAATCTGCGCTACAGCGCGGCCTGGAGCGCAACTTCCAGAGAGTCTGCGCTTCACCTTCGATATAGCGCAGGGTGAAGTGCAGGTGACGTCCTGCAGCTCCATCTTTCTTCTTTTAATCTTGATCTTTCCCCGAGACTGGTTTTCGCATCTTTCCTTGTTTCCCTTTTTCTGATGAAGTTTCTATATTTACTGAGCATCTTGTATTTATTTGGGAAGCTTGTCTGCAGGATCCTTGATTGATTGGCCTTACTTTCCTCATTTATGATCTTCAATCAGCTTTAATTCCTCTTTTAAGTGTCCTCAATCAATCTCATATCTTGCAAATATCTTCCTCTTTAATGCTATTTTATCTCCTCAATTAAATCTTTATAATATCCTGCAAAATAAGCACAATTTATATTAAAATAACATCATATTCAAATACAAGGGTCATAAACATAAATTATTAAATATTTAGAGAAAAAGGGATTAAATAGGGGAAAATTTACCATTTTAACCCTGATAAGTGAACTGAAAAAATTTATCAACTATTTTTCACTTATCAGCTATTGAACAATCCAACTAATCACGGACCATTCATCACAAGCCCAATATACATTACCCATAAATTAATAATAATGTGCAATATAATTGATATTATCATATAAATATAATTCATTTAATTAATGTTAATCCGTAATAATAATAACAACAATAATAATAATATAAAATATAACATTCTCCCACTCGGATAACATTAATTAATAAATCAAATATACCAACTACAGCACAAGCACATATATCAATTAAGAAATATAAACATGAATCACAAAGATATGTCCGATAGGGATACATACCTTATGTTTATATTTCATAAATAATGGATAACGAAAAACATAATAAATATGTGATCCCAAAAATGGTCCAAGCATTTTTATATGCTAAAAGAGATGTAATGAAAATGACGTCATTGATAAATTTACATCTCATGAAAACCGTAATAATAAAAAGTGTAAATTTCATACTCCCACTAACCCAATACAACAAAAGACTTAACCACACCCATATGAGTTACATGATTTTGAAAAACTCAAATAGCTAAGCCTTTAGTCAGTGGATATGCTAACATATTTTCTGTAGCAATATGCTTAATCCGAGTCTGAAAATCCAAAACTTTCTCTCTAACAAACAAAAATTTTATATCAAAATTCTCTGAGCGAGTAGAACTTCTATTGTTTTGAGAGAAATGCACAGCAACAATATTGTCGCAATATATCACAGGTGGCCTAGAAATCCTTTCAACAATATGAAAGCCAGAAATCAAATTTTTAAGCCACACAGCTTGACAAGTAGCCTCATAACAAGTGACATACTCTGCCTCCATGGTAGAAGTAACTGTAAGAGTTTGTTTAACACTCTTCCAAGAAATAGCTCCTCCTGCCATCATAAAAATAAAGTCGAAAGTAGATTTTTGGTCGTCAGGGCAACCGACAAAGTCAGAATCAGAATAACCAATGACCTGAAGTTGATCAGACTTCTTATAGGTCAACATATGATCCTTGGTTCCCTACAAATATCTAAAGACCTTTTTAAAAAAATTTCCAATGACCCAAACCCAGGTCGCTCAAGTATCTCCCTAAAGCATTAACAGCAAAAGCAATATCGGGACGAGTACAAACTTGAGCATACATCAAACTATGAACAGCAGAAGCATATGGGACCTTCTCCATTTCAACTCTATCATTATCATTTCGAGGACATTGAGATTTAGAGAGTTTGTCACATTTTTTAACAAATGCAGCACATGGGGAGCAAGAATGCATGTTAAACCATTTGAGGAATTATCAATATATCCTCTCCGAGACAATCCAAGAATGCCACGTGACCTATCACGGAAAATTTGAATGCCCAGAATAATAGAGGCATCATCAATTCCTTCATATCAAAGTGGCTATTTAACATAAATTTTGTCTCAGTGAAAAGTTCAACACTGCTACTAGCAAGAAGAATATGATCAATATATAAGACAAGAATGACGAAATGGCTCCCACTAGTCTTCAAGTAAATTCCCTGATCTGAGGCATTTTCCTTGAAGCCAAAAGAAGTGACCACCTGATCAAATTTCAAATACCACTGTCTAGAAGCTTGTCTCAGCCCATAAATAGACTTCTTCAACCTACAAACCAAATGCTCCTTTCCTTTTTCAGCAAAGTCATCAGGTTGAACTATATAGACTTCCTCAAATAAATATCCATTCAGAAAATTCGTTTTAACATCCATCTGGTGAAGCTCCAAATCAAAATGAGCTACTAAAGCCATAACAACACGAAAAGAATCCTTAGTAGAGACCGGTGAGAAAGTCTCCTTATAACCAATGCCTTCTCTCTAACTATAGCTTTTTGCTACAAGTCTGGATTTATACCTCTCAACCTTACCATCTGGACTATGCTTAGTTTTGAAGACCCATTTGCACCCAACTGGTTTACAACCAACTGGAAAATCCACAAGATCCCAAACATCATTATGAGCCATAGAAGCTAACTCATCATGCATAACATTCAACCAATCAGGAGCATGAGAACTAGAGATAACCTCTCTAAAAGTGGTAGGATCATCAACATCACTAAGATCAAATTCATGCTCATTGAAGATACACTAGATAATCATCAGGTATAGAAGACCTGCGTACACTTTGAGATATCCTCAAAGGAACCTCTTCAACAACATCATCATGTACCTGTTCATCTACCATAGGTGCTGTTACATCAACATTATCTGGAACAATTTCATTGCCATCATGGACAACAGGAATCACGGTATCTGCAAGGAATGAAATAGGTGGCACATGAACAAGAACACGGTCTTTTCTAAGAGTTACTGGTCGTGGTGTAATGCTCCCACTGTCCAAATCATCCTCAAAGAATACCGCACGATCAGATTCAATAACCCGCATGGAGTGAGAAGGACAATAAAACCTGCTACCACGAGAAACCACACAGTAACCAATGAAGAAGCTGCTGACAGTCTTAGAATCAAGCTTTTTCAGTTGAGGATTATAAGGTCTCACCTCTGCCTTACAACCCCACACATGGAAATGTCTCAAACTTGGCTTTTTCCCAGACATAAGCTCATAGGAGTCTTTGGAACAAACTTGCTAGGTACTTGATTAAGAATGTACACAACAATCCTGAAGGCATCTCCCCAAAGGAAATCTGGTAAAGAGGAATGGCTCAACATACATCTCACCATTTCTAAAAGTGTGTGATTCCTCCTTTCTGCAACTCCATTCTGCTAAGGAGTACCAAGATAGTATACTGAGCTTCAATCCCACATTCATCAAGAAATCTAGCAAAAGGTCCATGATTTCTACCAGTCTCATCATACCTGCCATAATATTCTCTACCTCTGTCAGACCTCACACATTTGATCTTTTTTCATGTTTTCAACTCAATAGCAACTTTGAAAGACTTAAAGGCATCCAAGGAACTTGATTTTTCCTAAAGCAGATCTATCCATCCAAATATGGAATAATCATCAATAAAATTGATAAAATACCTATATCCGCTCATGGCAGTGGGTGTAATAGGTCTACACATATCAGTATGGATAAGCTGCAACACATCATCATACCTAATTGCACCTTTACTTTTGACTTTTTCAGTAAGCTTGCCCTTAATGCAATCAACACAAGTGTCAAAATCAGAAAAATCCAGATCATGAAGAATACCCTCTTTAATCAACCTTTCAATTCGAGGTTTAGAAATATGCCCCAGACGTCTATGCCACAACATAGAGGAATTTTCATCAACTCTACTATGTTTGTCCCAACAACATAAGTAATAGACATGTCATTCATATTCAGCATGTAAATCTCATCACATAAAACTCCTGAACCAACAGTAATGGAATTGAAACAAACAACAGGTTTACCATTACCAAATTTAAATGTGTAGCCACATTTGTCCAAAGCTGAAACTGAAATCAAATTCCTTTTCATAGAAGGTACATAAACAACATCTTTTAATAACAAGACATGTTCAAAAGGTAAACATAAAGACACTACTCCTATATCTTCAACAGATGCTCTAGCTCCATCTCCCATAATAACCTTGGACTCAATATCACTTGGTTTTCTCAGACTTGTGAACCCTTGTAAAGAATTCACAACATGAATAGTGGCATCCGAGTCTAACCATCAAGAATTGGGAGGAACATCAACCATATTAGATTGAAAACAATCTAGAGCAAATAGGGGTATACCTTCCTTGTTAGTATTATTCTTCTTAAGAAGATAACAGTATTCAAAATGGGACTTTCCTTTGAAACCCTTCTTCATAGGTTTAGTGCCAGAAGTAGAAGCAATGAACTGCACACCATGAGACTTGGTCTTTTTAATTGATGATTCCTCTTGGGAAACAATGACTATCATCTCATCAATTGTCCACTCCTCCTTCTGAGTGTTGTAAGAAGTCTTCAACACATCAAATTGAGAAGGAAGAGATTCCAAAACCTGCCAAATCAAATAACTCTCACCAAGCTCCACCTTTAGATACTTGAGCCTATTATAGTAGTGTACAAGCCTCATCATATGCTCACGAACACCACTGACACCGTCATATTTGGTCTTCTCAAGAAGAGACGGATACTGACCCTTTTGAGCTTTGTCAAAAGTCTTAAATTTCTCACCAACTGACCTTAGAAAATCCTTAGCCTTATCATTTTCTGGAATGCTCTGTCGAATAGACTTCTCCATGGTGTATTTAATCACCATCAGTCACACCCTGTTTGAGTGTTCCCATTTCTCACAAGAAGCCCTCTGGAAGATAGTGGACTCAAGAGTAAGAGTT
Source organism: Sesbania bispinosa (assembly GCA_026901365.1). NCBI lineage: Eukaryota > Viridiplantae > Streptophyta > Magnoliopsida > Fabales > Fabaceae > Sesbania > Sesbania bispinosa. The sequence goes on along the minus strand of QLOH01001196.1, from coordinate 23,998 downwards.
GGAGGCTCTTCCTCTCTCAAAGAAAGGTCCATATTAGTAATTGCCAGATATAAATCCAGAGATTCTTTCCAGTCCTTAAAATTTGTTCCATTCAAAGTTTTGACCGAAGTCAATTGCATAGGCAAAGAAGCTGGTATCAAAACAATAAAGAAACATTTAATATGCACAATTATTATGCAATAAAAAGATAATTATTTCTAAATACGCAACCAAACATGCCAATAGTATAAAATTTCTCATTCATTATGATCCCGCCTAAGGGTCCCGAACCATAATAAATAAGAAATATAAAATACAACGCACAACTCATGTCAGAAAAAAAATCCAAATACCGATAGGGTACCTAACAAATATTAGACATAAGATAAAATTTTAAAAAAAACGCATTGTATCATAACAACAAAATAAATTAACAATAAAATACCTATGGGGCATAATTATCATTAATGTAATATAAAATTAATTAGAGAAATAATTAAATTATTTCATTCATACAAATTTCATAAAACTATACCCACGATAGGTGAGCTCACAATCATATAAAATTATATTACTCATCCTTAACAAAATATAACAAAATTATATTATGCATGAACAACATATTAAATAAGCACAAAACATACAACTATTAATACAAATAAGGGTAAAAATTTAATTCAAGTATATATAAGCTACCAGGGAGAGTACAACATACTAACATGTCACCGAAATAACAAGAAACATGTATAAAAAATTTCAGACCCAAATCCCAATAATATAATTGATAAGTGAAAAATATATGATAAATTAGAGTACTTGTTAGTTCACTTATCAAGGATAAAATGGTATTTTTGCCCCAAATTAATCCCTTTTTATTAAATATTAGATAAATTGTATTTATTAGTCTTGAATTTGAATTTGATGCTATTTTAATATAAATTATGCTGATTTTTGCAGATTATTGCAAAGATTTGATATGGAGAGAAGATAACATTAAATATGGGAGATATCTGCAAGATTTGAAGTTTAATTGAGGACAATTAATGAAGATTTGAAGTTTATTTTAGACCAATTAATGAAGATATCACTGCCAATTAAACAAGGATTCTGCAGACAACCTTCCCAATTAAATTCAAGATGCTCAATAAATGCAAGATTTCATCAAGAAAAGGGAAACAAGGAAAGACAATCAACCAAAACCAGTCTCGGGGAGAAATAAAGTTAAAAAGAGAAAGATTGAAACTGTGCAACTCGTGTTGCTCGCTTCAAACTGCACTGTAGCGCAGGGTGAAGCGCAGCAATCTGACTTCTGCGCTGCAAGCTGCGCTGTAGCACAGGGTGAAGCGCAGGACACGTAATTCTTGCCTTGTTGCCATTTTTAGATAGATTTCTCCCCAATTTTCTTTGTCTTTCCTTAGCCTATAAATAGGACTTTCTTGCACCAGATCAGGTGTGCACGATTATTGTAATTCAGAAATATTCCAGTGATAATGCACCACTTTTAATTTTAGAATAGGAGTGGCGGAGCACTGCACGAGGATTGAAGAAGGTGACAGATTCTTCAGTGGTTTGTATGGCTACCATGAGTAGCTAACTCTCCAGTAGGATTGAATGTAGTTGATTTTATCCCCAAGTGTATGTGAATTCTATCTTATTATTTATGAGTTCCTTATCTATAATATTGGTAATCTTATTCTGTGCTTAATTCCTAACTTCTGCGCTTGCGCCGGAGTTATAGGCTAGTGTCTGTGATACAACGTTCCGACTAGGATTGAGAATGAGGGAGCCTAGACATAGGAAACTCAAACTCTGAGTGAATAAGAGTACCCGGTAACCAGTGCCTGAAACATGGGCGTAGCTAATGATTGATGGGTAGTGTGAGTATCCTAATGAAGGGTGTCTAAAGGATAAGCATGGTTTATCAATAGTAAAGGTTTGTTGATAGTAGTACCAGTGTCTGAAACATGGGCGTAGCTAGTGATTGATGAGTAGTGTGAGTATCCTAATGAAGGGTGTCTAAAGGATAAGCATGGTTTATCAATAGTCCTTTAACAAACGGAATAATAAGAGTAAAATAAGTCGAGGATAATTTGTCGTTTGGGAGAGCCCGCATGGATTATCTTTGAGTGGTAAAGCTGCTGGTAACTCGGGGTTTTAGCAATTTAGTTTGTCTACAGTGTTATAGATCAAAGCCATAAATAATAAATAGCTTTAACATACACGAAGGGTGCGATGATACGAAGTTCAATCCTAATCCAAGTAAAGTGTTTCCAACTCCTCCTTTATATTTCCTTTGATTATTAATCTGTAATTTATATTTTCCGTACAAAATACTCTCACAAATCCGTTGTTTTTCCTTGATAAATAGATCACGAGTACACGCGAGTTAGCCATTCCCTGTGGATACGATATCTTACTTACTATTATATTGCTGGATTTTTGGTTCGCTTTCCAGAAACCCATCAAGTATTTTTTGCGCCGTTGCCGGGGAACGGTTTCTAATTCGTGTAGACCTTGGTGGTCTAGTTATCAAGTCTTATTTATCTTAGGATTTTGTTTATTTATTTTTCTTATTTATCTTAGGATTTCTTTATTTATTCTTCTTATTATTTTTAGGACTTATTATTATTTAGGACATTTAGAGTTTTCTATTATTATTAAATTTTCTTCGACACTTACCTTTTTCAAAGTTTCTTGTTTATGCTTCTGAGAGGCCAGGTGTCCCCCAATCAATTGCAATTCGACCCGGAAAATAGAGAGGACATCTCGGAGGAACAGAGGTAGGAACGGGAGAAGGAGAAGAAGGACAATTGTAGAAGAACCCAAAAACATGGCTGAAGAAGCTCCAAAAAGGACTCTAGGGGATTATATCACTCATCAAGGACCACGTCACTTCTCAAGCATTGTGTTACCACCAACTGCCAGAGCTTTGGAGTTGAAGACTGCGCACCTCAACCTCATCAGTGCAAATCAATTCGCTGGATTGGATCATGAGGATCCAAATACTCATCTCTCTAATTTTTATGAATTAATTGGCACTATGGGATACGATATCTTACTTACTATTATACTGCTGGATTTTTGGTTCGCTTGCCAGAAACCCATCAATAATATTTAAAAATAAGTTTTATTCTTGAAATAATTAAAATAAAATACTTACAGGTATCCAAAAATTACAAAAAACATACAAAAAACATAAAATTAATTATTTAATTTTTAAAATAAAAAATAAAATTTTTCTGGTCAGAATAGGGGGCCCACGCTCCCCCACGCGCATGGCCCCGCGAGTGGGCATGCGCGGCCCACTAGGTCATCTCCTTCACCTGTTTAAACCAGAAACGGGTCGCTCGACCCACGAAAAAACCTGGCTCATGCGGTCGTTCTAGGTAGAGCTGGGTAACGGGCCAGTCCGCACCGGTCCGCCAAAGCCCGCTGTTAAACGAGCTTAACCGTTTGAGCCCGCAATGTAAATGGGCCTGCATTTTCCTAGTCCGTGTAAGTCCGCGGGTTTGCGGACCAACCCGCTATTTAATTGTTTAAAAAAAACAGAATTTAAATAATTTCAAAAAAATTATAAAACAACATAAAATATATATTCTGCAAGCAAAAACTCTCGATTTAATTTCCTTTTCTCCTACTAGATACAACTTTAACTGCGCTTCATATGTCAATGGCTTGGTAGCAGCAACTTTGGTGGACAAGCGTTTGTACAGAATTGTTGTGGTAATGAATATCTATTAGAAATTAATTTCCTTTTTTAAAAATAAATTGTTGTGGCTTCGTATGGACAAGCCAAGCTGGAGGTCATGTGTGGTTGTAGGATGAAGAAGACATCAGAACTGCTGTTGCTGGATAGAATTGCTGAAGCATTAGACTGCTTACCTTGACAGAATGATAGAGGTGTTGGATATATTGAGTTTATTTCAAAAGTTTTAAGTTATTGATTTAATTTATAACTTTAATTATGGGCTGAATGTTTTGGTTTCAAATCTAATTACGTATTATTATTATACCGTTACTATAATTATGGTACTGCTATAATTGTAGAGTAATTAATTTTAACGTTATTATATTAATTATTTGATATAACTATTTTATAAAGAGATGGTAAAAAAAGGTTTCTGAGGGATATAGAGTTTCAGTCTAGCCTCCACTCTCATCATCTCTATCACCACACTTATCTGAGGTTATCCCTGGGTTGAGCGATATATAGTTTCTTGCAGTTCTGATGCCTCAGAATCTTTCGGGAAGAGCCTGTTATATCCTGGGGGGATTTTCGCTCCAAGCGAATAAATCCTTGAGGACAGTGTGATTTCACACGTCTCAGGCTATGTGTTAATGTTATTTGCTCGTATTATTCCTACAAGAGGCGCTACGGAGGTGGTATGAGGCGTTGCTGGACGACGAACAAAGAAGGGACACAACTGCTGGACAAAGGTTAGAGGCGCTGGTTCTGTCGGAGAAGACAAGGGAGACGCGTCACACGAGAGCGGCGGATGACTTATGAACCCTGAGTTGATTATCAATGAAGTGAAAGTGTGAATTGGGATTTGGCCATTAGGGGCTGGGGCTTTTAGTTTTAGGCTTTTTTTATTAAACTGTCATTTTAATTTTTTTTATAGGTAATTTAGAAAAAAAATGGTCCGCGGACCAGCTCGCGGGTTAGCGGGTAAACCCATTTAAGACCGCGGGTTACATGGTTAAACCCATTTAGCCCACTTCTTAAATGGGCCGATGAGTTTAAGGCCCAAACCCGCATGCGGTGCGGGTTTTACGGACCAACCCGCGGGCCAAACCCATATACCCACATCCCACGGGAGCAGCAGCTCGGACGTGACTCGGCAGATCCTGCGAGGATTGGCGTGTTCTTGGCGGAGGTGGGGACTGGGGAATATGACGTCGATGCTGGTAAAGGGGAAAAAGAGCTCGTTCGGTGGGTTGATTGATCGATGATAGGAACGCAACCTACATCAACGGCGGAGGTGGGGAGTATGCGTCTTCTTGGGTTGCCGCGGTGTCGGCAAATGCACCCACACCAGCCATCTCTACAACCTCCTCGGTGTTCCTCACATCGCATCGAATGACCTTGTTCGCCATGAGCTCGCTTCCAATGACCCCCCCTTTCTTCCCAGGTTCCATATTCTATCTCTTTGCTTCTTTTGCGATGCAAAATCTCACCTTTATGATTTGTATGGTCTGTTGTTATTGGTTGACTGTTGTTATTGGTTGACTTTAAGTTTGGGTTGCTATCTTGCTGATATACTATATATGCCATACTTTTGTCATGCTATTGTTGGTTGTTAACCTTTCATTGACAATCTATGCTCTGGGTGTATCTGAACTTAAGATTTGTTGATTTTCAGTTCCTTAAACAATTTAACTATTGATGTTCTTATATCCTGCTATTCGACTGTGATAGAGCATATTTCTGTTCTTTCCTTATTTTTCTTATTCAAATACGTGAAATTGCCAACAAAATCAGATCAGACTTTAATTTTTTTTTGTTTTGCTATTTCATTATCAAGTCTGTTTTTGAATGCTTTGGAAAATATTTTCCAGATCTTTTATTTGTCTTGTTGATGTGGCAAGAACATTTCATAACTTTCTAAAGTCAAATAATGTGAAGCCAAGATTATTGGGTAGAATACATAAATTCTGTTCTTTAATTAATTTTAATTTCTAATCTTTATAAATGCTCTTAGTGAATTTATGAGATTTTGAGCATAAAATATGGGGGGTTATTTTTATATGCGACATAATTTGAGGTTGAGGTGTCAAGTATATATTGCATTGGGATATAGAACAAGAAATATAAATTTCCGCATGAATAATTTATAGGTGTTGCATGCACTGCTTCTTATTAAGCATATAGATTTCAAGTTCTATATTACTTTATCTTATGGTGTTATCTTGTGAATTATTTTTTGATATATGCAGAATTGATAATTTAAAATTTATAACGGGCTAGTAACCTTGAGTTTGAAAGTGATAGCTTTCATGAAATGATGGTGATGTTTATTGCATAATGAAATTGGGATTTTGCTATGAACAAGTTTTGTCAAAATAGTATGTTACATGGATATATTTTTGCGGGACATGACAAACTCTTTGTTAATAAATTTGGTTGTTTCTTATCTTCTCAATATAATACGATATTATATTTTAGTTCGCAATGCTCCTAATTAATATTTTGCAATATGGAATTTCTATCCTCATTGCTTTGAGTTTATTTTGAGAATTCTTTTATGCATGTATGAGTACAGTGACTCGGGATGTTTCATTTATGATGAAATATTATATTTGCTTGTATACTTAAAGGAGTACTGTTGTGAACATTATTTTGAGTTATATATATTAAAGGCATGAGTTAGACAAGCTGCAATTTGGGGGGGTTAATTTCATAAGGAAGTGTGATAATATATTATTATCACAAGAATATTATATTAAGGATCTTCTTAGGAAGTTTGATTACTTCGTAGTAATCTATTGAGTATCCCTTATGAAATAAACCTTTAAAAGGAAAAATAGAGATATTCTATTGCTCAATTTGAGTAAGCCCAAATTATTGGCAATGCATTTCATTTGATTGATTTTTTGGAAAATAAATTTGTTTACTATGTTCGTAAAACTCAGGAATGATTTGAGAGATACCATAAAATTATGGTATTATATATAGTGGATATGTCACTATATTAGAAGTATATAATGATGGCATTTGGGTTTGACTATATGAGAATAAATTCAAAAATGAATTTATTTTTACCCTCAATGGAGGAGTTGTCGCTTGGTAATCCAAGTAGACCTGTATAGTCTCATCTATGATGGTGACCGAGTTTATTCTCAACTTGGTAAGATGTGAGAATGGTTGGCTAAGAAATTTCTTAGCATATATTTCTTTGTGGAAGGAACATGAGCCTTCAATATCTATACATTGTGACTGCTATATGGAAATAGCAAGAGAAAATTCAATTTATAATTGAAAATTGGGACGTATACGTATACATTATATTTCTTAAAGTAGCTACTAAAATGTGTGGTCAAAAATAAATTTGACCAATCTATCACAAAGCAAAAGCTTGTGAATAAAACATCGAGGGGAATAGGATTTTATAAGCCAATTTGAAATTAACAGTGATGGTAACCCAACCTTTGTGATTGGTGATCCCATGAAGAAGGTTCAATGGGTAAGAACAAGTCATTTGTTAGTTCTGCTAGCACTATTTTTTTTGTCTCTTTCTATGGTGTAGAGGTGCTAGACTGCATTTTGGAGAGGATAAGCTTTTAAGGCTTTTAATGAATTTCATATCCCTTATGGGTGGTGTATGAAGTGCAACATACACTTGATGAAATCACCTATATGAGTGTCAAGTGGGGCCGCTTGCATGGAATTGTGGTGTAATCTCTAGAGCACTCATGAATACCAGGCGCGCGCATGGCCTATTGGCGCAAAACATCGTTAACAGCAAGAATTGTGGGGGTGTGATGTGATTGGTAGACCTCTAACTTACACCAAAGTGTTTTGGTTCAATGAGCATTGCTCCACCAGTTCACTTGTATGTTATGTGCTATCAATCTAGGTCTGGTTAAAGTCTAAATGACACCAGATTCGACGCATTTATGCCCATGACGTTAACCCAGGAAGATTTGCTTTTCAAATTTCATAAATATATTTTCTTAATAAACTTTTTAAATATGTGGGGGGTTGTTGGATATATTGAGTTTATTTAAAAGTTTTAAGTTATTGATTTAATTTATAACTTTAATTATGGGCTGAACGTTTTGGTTTCAAATCTAATTACGTATTATTATTATACCGTTACTATAATTATGGTACTGCTATAATTGTAGAGTAATTAATTTTAACGTTATTATATTAATTATTTGATATAACAATATTTTATAAAGAGATGGTAAAAAAAGGTTTCTGAGGGATATAGAGTTTCAGTCTAGTCTCCACTCTCATCATCTCTATCACCACACTTATCTGAGGTTATCCCTGGGTTGAGCGATATATAGTTTCTTGCAGTTCTGATGCCTCGGAATCTTTCGGGAAGAGCCTGTTATATCCTGGGGGGATTTTCGCTCCAAGCGAATAAATCCTTGAGGACAATATGATTTCACACGTCTCAGGCTATGTGTTAATGTTATTTGCTCGTATTATTCCTACAAGAGGCGCTACGGAGGTGGTACGAGGCGTTGCTGGACGACGAACAAAGAAGGGACACAGCTGCTGGACAAAGGTTAGAGGCGCTGGTTCTGTCGGAGAAGACAAGGGAGACGCGTCACACGAGAGCGGCGGATGACTTATGAACCCTGAGTTGATTATCAATGAAGTGAAAGTGTGAATTGGGATTTGGCCATTAGGGGCTGGGGCTTTTAGTTTTAGGCTTTTTTTATTAAACTGTCATTTTAATTTTTTTTATAGGTAATTTAGAAAAAAAATAAGAAAAAAAATGGTCCGCGGACTAGCCCGCGGGTTAACGGGTAAACCCATTTAAGACCGCGGGTTACATGGTTAAACCCATTTAGCCCACTTCTTAAATGGGCCGATGAGTTTAAGGCCCAAACCCGCATGTGGTGCGGGTTTTACGGACCAACCCGCGGGCCAAACCCATATACCCATCTCTAGTTCCGGGTGATGGATCGTAGCGATTTTCTGGCTGGAGGACCGCCCCTCCGCGGAGGTCGGAAGCCCCAAGGTAACTTCTAGAATAATTTGTTCCGGTAAGAGAATTTACAGATCTAAGATGTTAGGGTTCTTCACAAAACCTGCAACGAAATCTCTCAAATTCTCTCAAATTACCCAACAAAATTGCACCAAAATTTGACAATAAATCCGAAGTACATGCAGAATACCCCTTTAACAATTTGTTCAATAAATGGGAAAATTTCGAGTTTCCATGTTCGAATAGAGAAGGTAAAACGGTTTTGTTATTCACAATATTCTACACAGTATGTACACGGTATAACAAATATCCTACAACGAAAAAACCTTAATTTTTTATGCACAATCAGTAAATAATTTTATCAATATAATTATAGGATTCATTGGATACAAATTCTATAATCCAAAACACTCATTCTATAATCGAGAACAACCATTATCTGTATCTTACAAGCGTTGATACCAATTGTTAAATATTCATAGTAATAACCCGAAAATGAACAACATTAGATACAATATTACAGTATGTTCGAGTAAGTTTTAGAAAGAATTGCGTACCCGGAATCAATGAGGGATCCATCTCTGTCTTTCTTGAACAACATGTGAGAGAAGACTGCTCTTTTCCTGGTAGGAGATGAAAAGACAGAATACCGAAATGTATATCGTATGAACTGACTAGTGGGGATCCGGTTCTATATCCTTACCAGTAGAGACCAGGGACCTCTCAACAGGCTACTGAACAATCCAACCCATCACGGACCATTCATCAGAAGCCCAATATGCATTACCCAAAAATTAATAATAATGTGCAATACAATTAATATTAACATATAAATATAATTCATTTAATTAATGTTAATCCATAATAATAATAATAATAATAATAATAATAGAGAATAATTATATAAATAAATATATAAATACAACATTCCATTCAGAGAGATATGATCATGGTAGAAAAGTGGCTTCCACTTTTCATACTAGATCGGCTTCTGGGAATTCAACACTGGGTAACCCAGATCAGAAAGGAATTGTTGCTGGTCTAGTGGTCAGGTTCTTGAAACAAATTAAATCAATTATTAGTTTTTGATAATCGATCGATTCACTGCATGTAATGGACAATAATCGATCACCAAAACTTAAGAAATCAATTTCACATCAATTTTTTACAAAAAATATAAGCAGATAATCAATTTTCATTAGCAAAGAAAAGATCATTATATGTTGTTGGTGGCGCCAAAATATTAATCAATTTTTAACATTTTACTATTTCTCTCATTTCTCTTCAGTCCAACTAAACAACTCAGCTTCACATTTCTCTTCTATTTATTCTTTATTTCTCTCACATCAAACGTCCTATAAATCATCTCTATCTCCTCCCTATTTCTCTCTTATCTATTTCTCTTTTCTCCATTTCCCTAACATCACCAAACAAATTAAAGCATAAATGTGAAAAGAGGAAGCTTAAAAAATATATATTAAATAATTAAATAAAAACGATTATAAATAAATACGTAAAAGATAAACTTACAACCAATTACAGCTCAATATAATAAAAGATAGTTGAGCTCCTTAAATGAGTGAGGATCAATTGACATCAGGTGATAAATTAACTTGTAGAGTTACACCACTTTATATCTTTTTGTAAAATGAGAATTTGACTAATCCAACAATTGGATTGAATGTTCTTATAAAATAGATCAAGTTTATAAAATTTCATAAAAATTAATTGATACTTTATCAAGCTAATTTATTTTAACCAAAGAGTTGTGGCTCAGTTGGCAACGCAGGCTGAGATTGTGGGAAGAGCTTCCGGGTTCGATCCCCACTAAACACATTCTTCGGGAGGGTTGAAGAGTCTTAACTGTGACTAAACCCTGAATAGGATTGCCCGTGGTAATAGGGGATACCTATAGTAATTTACACAAAAAAAAACTAATTTATTTTAACACATAACAAATTTTTAAAATATAAATAAAAGTCTACTATTAGATAACATACATACGAATGTCCAAATTATCATAAATTTGATATAAATGATCATGAAGTTAATATAATACAATTCAACAGTTGGATTGGTCAAATTCACATTTTACAAAAAATTATTAAGTAGTGCAACACTAAAAATTTGACACTTGGTATAAATTAATCATGTCCCTCCTTTTATATATATAGAGAGAGGGGATCAAATTACACTAGTATAAGTTACACCAAGTATTACACCACTGATAACTACAAATCGAATATGTTTTTTAGTAATCCAACCGTTGAATCATTTTTATTCATCATCATGATTATTTGTGTCAAATTTCGTAAAATTTTGACACTAATAACTTGATAATCAAATGATTAGTTTTTTCATATATTTCAAATGTATATATGACGTTAATTTTGAGACATCTCAATGACATATTAAATAATTTCGGATTAATGTAAAATTTTATATGTATAATCTATACGATAGTAACTTTCAATCCAATGGTGGATTACTTAATAAAACAATTTATTAAAAAATTATTGAACGATGTAGTACTTGCTGTAAGTTACACTGGTGTAATTTGATTTTTTTCTCTATTATATATATACATATTGATTGACATGGATCCACTTTGGTAATTTTCACGTTGAATTCCCTTCATGCACAACTAAATTAAAACAACAAGCACACAATTGCCTTATAAAAACTAAGAAATAATTAGGATAAAAAACTAATCATTCGGATTTTGACTAATAATGAATATTACTAAGTCAACGTGAAACATCTTATCAGATTGATATACAGAGTTTTTGGTAGAATGGTAATTTGCATGGGTCGGTGAGGTTTTGTCAGCGACTCAGCGTCAAAAGAACTATGATAAAAGGATTATTTTAGAGATCATTTGCTTTTAGAAAATATTTTTTATTTTTTAATTATTAACATATTTTTAGTTTTTGTTTTAAAATTATTACATTATTTTTATTTTAAAGTTTAGTACAGAAAACAATAATTTTTTTTTATTTTCTGTATAAAACTCTTAAATATGGAATAAAATAAAATAAAAGTTGACAATCTGTTTCATTTAAGCTAAAAATAAAAATAAAAAATAAAAAATATTTTCTGAATAAAAACAGCTCCTTAATTTTTCTTTAGTTGGTTTGGGGTCAACTTTTATCACCTAAGTAAATGTGTGTGTGAATATATGAAATTAACGCGATATATTAAAAAATATATGTCAATTTTTTTTACTTCTCTTTTAATACAGTAAATTTGATACAACAATGATATATAATCATATTTTCTATTCCTATTTAACGCTTCTAATCTCTCTCAATATTATGAATCTCCCCTAAACCCTGCTTATATGCTTGATTCATAATAATTGGTGTTTTTATTGAAAGTTTGGCTACGAATCAAAGGGCTTCTTATATTATAGGCTAGAATAAGGTGAAAATGTATCAATGCTGAGGTTAGTGTTGATAGAGTGAAGTCGCTATAAATGTCGACTCTTAAAGAGGGTATGTGCTTAGGTTATAACACTATTTCGATTTTTCTTTTATCATATCATATCACTTATTATATCTATTCTCTCTCTTCTCTTTCCATCTCTCTTTGGTTTACACATGTCAATACCAAACATGATCTAGATATAGTGCTTAGAGCTGTCAATATGGGTTGAGCTCGGTGAGCCAACCGACCCAACCCGGTTCACTAGTGGGTTGGTCGGTAAAAATTAAACTCACATTTTTGCGGATCAAAGTGGGTCTACCCACTTAACTCGCTAGCTAAAGTGGGTTCAAGCCGGGTTGAGCTGGGTTGACTCAATTTTTAATTTTTATTTTATTTTTATATTTTTAAAGTCATTTTTATAATTTTTTCTATTATTTATTAATTTTTAAAATTTTTTTTCATGTTTTTTAAAATTAAGTGAGCCAACTCATTTAACACACCAACCCACAACAGATCAAGTTAGGTTAGTATTTTTTCAACTCATCAGAAAAGTGAGCCAATCCAGATTGACTCACTTTTAGTCTAACTCGTGATGAGTGAACCTGACTTACTGAGTGGAATTTGGGTTTGCTCACTTTGACATTGGTGTTGATCTCTCTAGGTGTACACATGTGACACGCCATGTGTTCGGATATCCACCAAACATTATTATCTAATTTGATACGGTGCTAATTAAAGATTTTTTTTAAAATATTTATTTGATTTGACAATGAGGTTTTAATTTACACTCAACATTGCTATTGAAATTATATACATCATAATGTCTTGTCATGAATCAAGTAATTTGTGGTGATAATTTAGCCTTATAGTTTTCCTTGATATTTTATCATTTTTTCATTTGCTCTTTTCCTTCTATAATAGAAGTTTTATATAAATTTTCTTACCCAAACTATCTAAAGCTAAATTCTATACTATATTTTTTTTACAATGGGACCTTCCTCAAATTTCTCTCTCTTAATTATATCCCTAATCTTATTTTATCTTATTTAATTCTCTATTCAAAGTAACATTTTTAACTTTGTACCGTCGATCTTATTCTCATGTTGATTCTTTTTTGCCTAATGTCCTTCTCTATATAACATTAAAGTCTTATAATTATGTGATAAAATTTTTCTTTAATTTTTTTTTGTTAAATCCCTCTTTTTTTTGGTAAATAAAATTTTTCTTTAAATTTGAATGATGCATTTTCAATTATATATTGCATTTGAACATTCTCCATTTCATTTATCCTATATCATGTGATTTTTTTATAGTAAAAATATTGAAATTTAAATCTAAAATTCCTTACAAACTATCAAATCCACCACCACTGTAGACCAACCCAAGTGGCCCATTTAGATCACGCGTGTGGTTTACATGCTTTTCTATCTCCTCGTCATTTATAGTTAATAAGTAAATAATTTATCACCAATGATGTATTATTAAAAAGTATGTGTGAGCATCATTTTCCATCTACAGGCAACAAGAAGGCTCAGTAAGATTGGTACCCGCGATTTATAACTTGTGATAAAGACTAGGTCATTCTTTTTTTTCTTTTTTCCTTTTGATGTTCTTTTATTTTCTAGTAATTATATAACATTTCAATAAACATAATTAACAACTAATTAAGAGAAAGAATCTTAATTTTAAAGAGAGAGAAAATATTGAAATTATTATAACTTTTGTTAAAATATATAACAAGAAATTATTAAAACACAAAAAAAAGGACAGACGATCTAATCCATCCGAATGAAAGATTGTTTTGTATTTCAACACTTTTTAAAATAATTTAGCAGATGAATTAAAGGGACATTGTTTATCGAATTTTGAAGACACGAGATTAAAAGAAAAGTTGGTGGAATCGAAACCTTGCTAACATCACATAAAGGATTATTTGCTTTTATGGGACCATACCTAAAGTACCAAAAACCGGCAAGGATGAACTTGCCATATCTTAAAATAAATCTATTTTTGTCCCCTTGCATTTGAGTAGAGTGAGAGAAGAGGGAAATGAATGGAGTTTATTTACCATGTTCTATAGCATATATTCTGCACCATTATTGCCCTCTTATTGCGGCATGGTCGCATATTATTTTTATTATTCTCTCTACGCTTGTTGGGAGACTAAATATTTTCTGTTGTCATTCAAGGTTAATTTGTTTGTAATATTCTCAAATATGAATTATCGGTTGTGCTTTGCTCAAAGGAGGAGGAAGCCGCGTCGCGCGTGTTGTCCTATTTGTCATGAAAATTTAGATTGAAAGGAGTGATATATTGTACTTTTATTGAAGGTTCTGTGGCTGAAAAATTTGAACTATTTATTCCTTTTATAAAATTGGAGTAACATGCAAAGGCACGTCTTAATTAAATAATGAAACACGAGAACAAGTGTTACTGATAATAGATGCTGTGCCGTTCAAGGAAAGAGACCAACCAAGTTGGCAATAGGTAGGGCGTTGAAATTTGATGGTGGAACTTAATTATGATTACTACGTACTCATTTACCTTCACGGCTTCACCCATGTCTTGTTCTTTTCATAAAATATAAGAGGCATTAATTGGTGGGTAAGAAATAGAGAATATTATTGACATTAATTATATATATATATATATATATATATATATATATGCTGTTAGGCGACTTGGAACCATCGCGCTCACAAAATTTGAAAAACAAGAGATATTATTCTCTCTCTCTTTTTAATGCAAACCATATTTGTTCTACTTTATACATGTTTGATAAAATTAGCTGAAAAACTAGATATAAGTTAAAAAATTAATTAGCTGATTTAATTGAAAGTATTCAGTAAAATTATCTGAAAATGATAAAATGATATATAACGATATTATTAATTATTAAATAATGATGAGTGAGGTGATTATTAAGTGATAAACTTATAATAAATTTTCAACTATGGACTGAAAATGATAGTTTTTTTTTCAAAAAAACTAACTCAAGTAGTTTTTTAAGAAAAACTAGTAGCTAACCAATAAAACTACCTTACCAAACATAAGTGAAATGGTTTCGGCTTTACCAAACACACCCATTTATAGTTTATAGTTTGACATCTTTAGAACTTTGATGATAGCTTTGCCAGATGTAGGTAAGGCCGGTGAGGTGAGAGTACATGCATTAGAAGGAGATAATGAAAATAAGGTATATATTGTACTATATGATATGATCTGACTCATACTTGTGAAGGTGATCATCATCCAACACAATCCGCGTTTAAAAAGAAAAATATTTAAGCAATGATCTTAAACTATTGATTAACCAACGCGTGGTTGTTTAAGTAATATATATGCCTAATTCCCTATAATGATCTTGGGTTCCAGTTTAATTAAAGATATTTAATTTATGGTCCTAAATTAAAGAACTACTTATCAATTAAGGATGGAAAAATGCTATTTTTTAAATTATCACATTAAAAACTAAGCCTCCAGGCTATGGATAAATCTCCAGCATACACACTAAAATTTAAAATTAAAAGAAAAAATTATTGATGACAACGAAAAATATAATAAGTAATGCTGTGCAAGAATGTGTTGATTTCTCTTCATAATAAATATTTATAAAAATTATTTTAGTTATATCCCTACGACAATATTCAAGGGATCGAGTTCATCGATCAGTTCAATTAATCTGCCAGATCAGAGTGATGAAGCCTCAGCCATAGATGGGTTACATAACGTGAATCATCAGCATAGATTATTAAAGATAACATATCTATGATTATCCAAACCCTGGTGGCATTAATCTGTTAATTAAGTCAGAAAATTAAATTTAGATTAGTGCTCATCAAAATCAAACTATCGTAGACGTATATTTTCCTGCTGAATGAAGCAGCTTATCGATGATTTAGGCTCCTTATAATTTAAAAAACATTTCAGGTGATGAAATGGAATCTAGAGATTTAGATGACAAAAACCTGCCAATATTTCCTTACTTTGTTGTTTATTAATTCGGCAATGCAACATTTTAATGTCCATATATACAGGATATAGATCAGCGGCAGGAGAAAATTCTTTTACAAGAATATTACACCTCATGTTAAGCATGTGAATATTAGGGTTTGGAATATCAGCTTTTACGTGCGTCTTAACACATCTTAGAAACTTATTATCTTAAAGAAAACTGGTGAGAAAATGCAATACGCATGTATCTTCTTCTTCTTTTTTTTTTTTTAATCAATCAAAGTCAAATAGATACTAATCCTTTGAGATGGAGATATCACTAGCTAGGCACAACCTTTTTAAATATATTATTTTTTCTATACACATATCCAATGGTCAAACTTTTATAGTATGCTTAAGAAATTCAACTATGTCGAGTTTTGTTGGTATATGTACGTATCCCGTTACAGATCTTCACATGGATAGAGGGAGTCGTTATGAATGCTCACGATTCAGTTTACTAAACTGAATCGGTTTTAAGATAAAAAAAATAATCTGAATATCTAATCATTGAGGTTTTATTATTTAATTTGTCATCCGATCAGTCTTATTTTTTCCAAATCCAATCCAATTTAAATCGGATCGGTTTTCAGTTCTTCAATGAGGCAATAAATATTAGATAATAATGATAAAGTTCTACTATAATAGTAAACATTTTTATTGAAACTCATATTTATCTATATAAATACAAAATTATATAAAAAGGAGAATATTAGACATGGAAACCAATTTAAAACTAATTTAAAATTGATATATTTATAAAGATATAAAAATAATATTAGATAATAAAATCATAAAAAAAGTATATTAGTGTAAACAATTTCATAAATATATACTTATATAGTTATATATATAATTACTTTATAAATAAAATAATATATGTGTATATAAGTTCGATTTGTATTAGATTAATTGGATTAGTTTTTAACATAGGATCTGAAGATCAATCCAATCCATTAAAAAATTTTGGTTTCATTCCCTTTTCGATATTTTGGATTGGTTTTTGTGATTTACATTGGATTAAATTGGATTTAAATACCCATATAAGCCATGGCTCCCCCAAGCCTTTTTTTTTTAAAAAAAAACTATATATACATATATATTTGTAAAAGTAGTAAAACAACAAACATTTGGTTAATTCAAGTGACACATGCTTGATTTCCCTTGATTAAGATATCAGCTTGAGCATAATTACTTCTTGTGAAGAATATGTGATAGAAAAAATTAAAATATAATTGATAAAGATTATCTTTATTCTTAACGTACTATTACAATAAGCTTTCTCATAATATCCTCAAATATTCTTTAAAGTGGTTTAATAATATATATATATATATATATTCAATTAAAAATAATTTTATCTATTTAAATATTATTTTTATGATCAACTTTGTGTGAGCGTGTTTTAAATCTTAAATATGTAATACTACCTTTGATTCTTATTATAAGAAATAAAAGATTATATTTTTTTGTATTAATTATAAGAAACATAAATTTAGTTTTAGACATATTAATTGCTAAATTCTTTTTTATATCTTTAATTTATTGTGAATTTTATGTTACTGAGAGACGCACCAAGTGAATGTATTCATTATTAATTATGAGTGTTTCTAAAATAATAAGACAATAAATATGTTTTCTTTGTCTTAATGGTTTAGTCATTATTTCTTATATATACTCTTAGTTTCTTTTCATTTAATTTGTCCAATTAAGAAGAAAATTTTTGTTTTTATTTGTCTACTTTAGAAAAGTTGAAGAGAGCATTTATTATTTTTTTTTTAATTATACCCTTATACCTACTACTCGTACAATAATTAATAAGAGAGAGACAAGAGAAGAGACATGGTATAACAGGAAATGTAAAAATAATTTGAGGAAAAGAAAAATATGAAAAGTATGAATTTTCTTAGGTGTGTTTCTCACCAAAGTTGATAGATGAAAAGAAATGAAATGAGTATAAATGATCAGAGATAGTTAATATATACTACACATTTAATTTATATATTAAAAGGAAAAATATAGTTTCACACTCAAAAAATTGAGTGTGGAAAGTGTAGGGAAGAGAGAGATAAAAAGAAAAATGAAATAAAGAGTGAAAGATGTGATGATTGATGTAATTGGGAAGAAAGATCGAGGGAGGGATAAAAAGAAAGAAAATGAGGTGTGGAATAGAATGTATAAGAATGAGTATGGAAAAATCAAAGTTGACATTAAAATCTTATTTTGCCTTCCCCAAATTTTTTTATTGAAGATCCTCCACTGCATGTATCTTCTCCTATGACTTTCTTCTAGGGGTGTTCATGATCTGGTCTATCTCTTTGACCCGTCTCAACTCGTCCTATTCGGGTCGGGTTTGTTCATGTACTTCAAGAAAGAATAAGACTGATCGATTTTCATTTGATGACTCGACATCGGGTTCAGGACGGGGTTTGGCTTGACCTTTGGGTTATCCAGCCCGACGTCCTTTGTATATAAATATAATATTTATTACTTATAATTTTCTTTTATGTAAAGACCCCTAACCTTATTTTTTCATTTTAGATAGGGTTTTTAAGTTTAAGTTTACTTTATCTACCTTTAAAAGTTCATTCTATATGTAAAGTTATATAATGATATTATGTTATTCTTGTTTTAGTAATGTCCCAAATTTTAAGAAAAGAAAAAAAATATTACGTACATTAAGAAGAATTCTATTGTATGCAATATATATGAACTATTTTCTTTGAACATTGTTGTATATGATTGTTTCATGATAATATTTAGCCTATATATCAGGTCAACCTGGTCTTATCCTATTTAGACCCGGTCTTACTTAGACATGTACATCATCGGGCGAGTCTTTTCGGGTTTATATATGGACAGGTTGATCAGGTCTATAGAATTGACCCGGTGAAAAATTAGGAGAGGAATAGGAACAAGTAAAACTCATCCCACGAACACCCCTATTCCCTTCCTACGACACCTTTTGTGGGAAAGTGCGCAAACAACTTTGATTTTTCACACTTATTTTTGTACATTTTATTTTCTCCTACACTAACTTTTTCTTTCTTTTTCTTTTTTTTCATTATCACATCAATCATCATATATCTCATTTTATTATCTCTATTTTATTTTTCTTTCTATCTCTATACACTTTTCAAACTCAAAAATAAGTGTAAATATCTATTTTTCCTAATCCAAATTTTTATTAGAGAATAATGATTTCACAACCAAAAAATGGGGCGTGAAAGGTATGGGGGAGGAAAGGGATAACACTTCATTTGATACGGTGAAAATAAAAGAGAAATACAGGGGTGACCAAGAGATATCGTTTGATTTTCTAATTATCGTCTAATATATATGCTCTTGACTGGACCAATATATAGACCGGACATGGTCGATCAGGTCTGCTGGATTAATTTAAATATGTGGTAGTCTTTGATAAATTATACATACCGTACAGATTTTTACTTGCATACGTGTTTGTCTGTACGTTATAGAGAAAAAAAAATTCTAGCTAGTATCGCCTGGTGGGAAAAGCCACACGTACGTAGGAATTAGTAGATCTAATCACATGATATGAAAAATTATTGACTTTCAAAGAGATTGAGCATTTCAACTCTTAGGGATCTAAAACTTGAGCCCCATTACGATATGTATAGGTGATGTGAACCTTAGCATTAATTATATATAATATATTTGAGGAGAAAAACAAGTGTTATTAAGTGTGTGTTTAGATTGACGTTTGTAAACTTGAGTTTAGGTGAACGTGATTTATTGAACGTGATCTGAAGGAAACTTGAGTTTGTATATATAAACGTGTTTTTTTGTTTGGATAATTTGTTGCAAACGTAAGTTAAAAAAGTGAGCATTTCATTTCTTTCTCCAGTACCCTCTTAACTCAAGTATTAGCAAACGAAAAAGCTAGAAATTTTTGCATCCAAGTAAACTCAAGTTTCCATCCAAACTCAAGTCATAAATGCTCATCCAAACATTACAGAAAAAACTGAACTCACGATTAAAGACCAAATACTCAAGTTTATTTGGCCAAAACGCCCATCCAAAAGAAACGTACGTTCTCCACGATGATTTTATTTGTTTAATTTGAGTGATGGAAAATACATCCAGTCGAAAAACTGAACAGTTGTTCTACAAAATTAGCTTTATCTATACTATATATAAAGAGAGTAGGGAAGTTTTGGTTTCCACATTTTCATTCCCAATATACCCCTATTTTATATCCTAGGATTTACTGATGTACGGTTCCCACTAACCAATAACCCCCCAACAAAAATAATAACTGCCTAAAAATGTAGAAAGATGAAAAAGAGACTTCAGAATAGAAATATGTGAAAAGAAGAAGAGGGATCATAAAAATAAGAAATGCGTCTGTCTTTCCGCTAGTATATATAAAAGAATTATATAATTCTTATTATGTTTTTTTAATAGTAAAATTTACATGGATGTCACTCAAGGGCGAAGCCAGCAAGGGAGGTTTTTTTTACGTCAAAATATGCATTGCATTAACTAAGTGAACTTTGTAAGGAATCCAGAGCCACTGCATTCAAAATACAAATAGAAGTTTCTTCTTACCAAACACATGGATGGTTAGAGCATGCATACTTAGCTAAAGTGTGAGCTACTAAATTGCAACAACGAACTCAATGAGTAAAGGAAAGTGGCAAAAATTCTCTCTAAATTCAGCTGCTAAAAGTTCAAACAGAGAATGTCCCCTGTTTATTCGCTGAATAGCTAGAATTAGAGGCAGGCAATCAGACTCAACTGTGAGATTCATGAACCCCATTTCTACTGCAAATTGCAATCCCAACTTCATCCCAAAGGCTTCTGTTGTGCTTGCATCAGGACCACAAGTGACATGCCATGTTGCTGCTGCAAATACTTCTCCATTATGGTCTCGGATGACAGCTGCTACCCCCCATTGATCTTCATTAATCTTGGCCGCATTTGTATTGAGCTTGTAGATGCAGGGAGGAGACCACCGCCGTTGGATATTTGAAGGACGAGCTGCAGGAGCAGAGCCAGAAATTAAAGTAAGGGGGCAAATATTATAAAATTAGTTTTTAATTAATTAGCTTACCTAAAATATAATTTTATTATTTTATATATACAAATCATATATAAATTAATGAATTAAGATAAACAATCATAGTTTATATATATAGTATGAGTAATTTAAAGTTTTAATATATTTAAATTTTTTTTTTTTTATTATTTTAATTTTTAATAAAATATTTTACCATTAAAATATCAATGAGATTTTAAATTTATAAAAAAAAATTATAATTACCTATCATTATATATTTTATTAGAAAATAAAATAGATTTTATATTATAAAATTTATGTAAATATATTCTTTTATATATTTTTTATTGATCGACTATTTAAATCAAATATTTTAATTCAATAAATTAATTTATCAACTAAACTTTAATTTTTACTATACAAATTTATTCAACAAAATATATATATATATATATATATATCAATATATTATATAAAAAATTAAAAGAAAAAGAAAAATTTTGAGGGGGGGTCATGGCCCCCTTTAGCCCTCAAGTGGCTCCGCCCATGATGTCACTCTCAATTGGGTCACGGGTAACTCGAGTGAGTTGCAAACGATTTGTTGAAATAAAACCAGAACCAATATAAGTGTGTATACCTCTAAACTTTTTTTAAATATATGAATCCTACAGGTAACTT
The DNA here is from genome assembly GCA_026901365.1 of Sesbania bispinosa. Classification (NCBI taxonomy): domain Eukaryota; kingdom Viridiplantae; phylum Streptophyta; class Magnoliopsida; order Fabales; family Fabaceae; genus Sesbania; species Sesbania bispinosa. The sequence continues at coordinate 2,233 of QLOH01001196.1, read as the reverse complement.
GGTATCTTTATATATCAATAACATTAGTTTTTTAATTAAAAAAATAATGGGATGAAAGCCACAATTTTGCACAAGCACTGAGTGTGCTTGTTGAAGCACCCGTTCCATGGGCACTTGATGTTCTTTGAGGTGTTTAGTGAGAAAATTAAGAGGCTTAAATGATTTTCATTGAGTTGCTATAAAGTATAAAGTTGCTATAATGTGATTTACACTTTTTTAGAAAAACTTTCGGTTATTTATTTCACTCCTCCTCACCTATTAATATTATTTTTTATAATTTAAAATTATGATTAATACAGTTTTAAAATGTTTATTTATAATTTAAATAATATGAATAAATCTAAAATTAAACATGTATTTTGTAACATTAATCAAGAAATAATGTCCATTGGAAACAATATTCCCAAATTTATAAAATTATTTTGCGACATTACCAATAACGTGATAACATAAATCACATGAATTCGCTTAAGTAATTTAACGTTTACATAAGAATCCATCATCAAAATAGTAATTATAAACTGTTAATAACAATAATATGCCAACATGTGGCCAAATTTAACCTAACAGAATAATTCATTTTAAACTTATATACAATAAAACATATGTGTTTCAATACAAATATGAAAATATGGAGTAGTCTGCTCTTGGTAGAGCTGGCAATTCGGGCCACCCGACCCGCCTTGATACGGGTAGCGGACTTTTATTGGATTGGGCTAAAAAGCCCGAAAGTTATTCGGACTTCTAAAATAGGTGCCCGAGCCCTACCCTTTTGCGGGTAGCCCGATTTTTTGGCGGGTTTTTGCGGGCTACCCGGCCTTTTTGCGGGGTAGCGGACTTTATCGGCTGAGCTAAAAAGCCGGAAGTTATTCGGGCTTCTAAAATAGGTGCCCGAACCCTACATTTTTACGGGCTTTTGCGGGCTAGCCCGGTCGGGCTAGCCCATTTTGCCGGCTATAGCTCTTGGTCATCCAAGTCTCCCCAATCATGATCATGTTGAGTGTCCTGCATAACTATAAATAATTTCACAAAATATGTGGTGAGACTAACGTCCTAGTGAGTATACACTATAAGAAATTTAGTTTTTAGCGACGGCTATTTTTGCGACGGCCTGGTCGTCGCTATGTCGTCGTTACAGTATTAATGCAATTAATTCTTAGAGACAACCTAGTCATCGCTAGGAATTGATAGTAGCGACGGCTGCGCCGTCACTATAATTATAATTTATTTATTTTTTCTGAAAATAAATAAAAAAATTAAATGTAGCGACGACTTTAGAGATGACAGATCGTCGCTACATTAAAAATGAATTTTTAATTTGCGCGCGCATTTTTTAAAAACATAGCGACGGTAAAATTACCTGCACGCGTTAAAAACCCCTCCCCCCTCCCCTCTTCCTCAATTTCCAAATTCCTTTTCCTCCAAACTCCATTTTCCTCTCATACAACCACCCCCTATTTCAATCCACTCACTCTGTTTATTTTGAAAAACTGACCGATATTAAACGTTTCTCTCCTTCATAGGATCGTTTTGAACCGACTAGTTTTCAAATAGTTGCCTGTAGGTGATATTAGAGCTCGTTCCAGAGTTATTCCACTTTCGGAATCGCAACAAGTAAGTTTTTTTAAAAGCTTTAATCAATTTATTGTAATTAATAGTTTATTTGTTTTATTAATTTATTAATGTGATATAGGAATTATGTTTATTTGTAATTAGTAGTTTATGTGTAGTTATATTTTTATCAATTTATTTTTCTTAATTAGGTTGATTTGTAATTAATAGTTTATTTGTAATTAATAATTTTAATTAATTTATTTTATTTAGGTTTACTTGTTTTATTAATTTATTAATGTGATATAGGAATTAGGTTTATTTGTAATTAATAGTTTATTTAATTTATTTGTAATTATTAGTTATTATTTTATTAATTTATTAGTTTATTTTGTTTTATACTGTCTATAGTAATTATATTAGTTATTCATTTTATTTAGTAATTAGTATATTAGTAATTATTTTATTAATTAGTATATTAGTAATATGTAATTAGTTTTTTAAATTTATATAATTATTATTTTGTATATAATGTCTATATTCATTAGTGTCTAGGATGCGTGGTAGAGATGGAGAGAAGATCCCACCTAGTAGAGGGAGGTCCATCCCTATGGGCGAGCTACGACAATAGGAAGCTTGCGCGATGCAGGAAAGGGCCAACCTCTCTCATTCACACGCTGAT
>QLOH01001195.1:0-68655 GCA_026901365.1 Sesbania bispinosa | reverse complement strand
CTCTCTCCCCCTCTTTCTCTCTACTCTCTCTCTCCCTCTTTCTCTCTCCTCTCTCCCTCCCCCCTTTTTTCCCCCTCCCCCCCTCTTTCTCTCTCCTCCCTATCACCTTCTCCTCTCTCCCCTATTTCTCTTCCCTCTCTTCCTCCCTCTCTGCTCTCACTCTTCTCTCTCCCCTCTCTATAATAACATTTTTATGGTAATTTTATATTAATTTTTATATTTTAGCAATTTTTATTATGTGTGCTTGCTGAAAGCAAAAAAAATAATTAAATTTGTAATAAGGGTAATTTTGTCATTTTAATATTCTTTATATCCTATCCTACCATAATCTGTCCATCTCAAACGTAGGATAAGATAAAATAATCATATCTGTTTTCTTATCCTGGTGTACATCAAACATAGGATAAGATAAGAGCTTATCCTGCTCTTATCCTATCATGTCACTATCCAACTCTTTTATCCTATCCTATCATATCCTATCATGTGCACCAAACGGGCCCTAATAGTTAAGAATCTGAAAACTATAAAGAAAAAGAGAATATTACTTATAATATACTATGATATCATATTATATTAAGATTATAAAATACAAATTATTATTATATAATATCATTACTGGTTAATATATTAAAAATATTATCACAGAATAAATTTATTTCATCATAAAATAATAAAAAAACCTAATATTTTAATATATTTAATAAAAAATATATTTTAATGAGTATGTAGGTATCCGTGGGACGAGTAATATGATATTCTTTTTTGCTTTTGGAGTTTTCTCTTCCCCACCTGGTTCTGCCTTCATTGCGCCTTGATGGGTTCATTGTGTCGGTCACCACGCTCTATTAGTTACATCACCGCCGGGTAACAAAAGCCAACCCCCACCGCGTGAAGTCCGGTCTCCGCCGAAAACATCAACCCCCGCTGTCGCATCGCGCTCCAACCATTGCTGGAATCTGAAGATCCAATCAAGGTTCTGATCTTCACCAGAATCTCGAGTTGTTGCAGCAACCATGTCACTGCCCCGTCGAGCCACGAACCACCGCAAGCCGCATTCTCTGTCGCATCCATACCTCACTGAATTAATTTCCCATTGTGCCACTGAGGTTTCTTCTTCTTTCCCCACATGATCCCATATTGGGATAACGTTGCGCTTTGTTGTTTTTTTTCTTGTGTTTCGAATCTTGGTTATGCTTCACCTGGTGGAAAATCCGTTTCCTTAGCCGCTTCCTCCTTTTAAATGGGTAAAGGTTGCGCTTTCACCCCTTCTTCATCCTTCTTATGTTTTTTTTCAACGTCCTCTAATTCTCTAATATACCGTAGTTATTGTAGATAGCAATGACTTATGTTTTTGGTCTTCACTTTAACTTTGTTGATATTTTAGATTTTATAGGGACTGGGATTTCTTTGTTTTAGATCCATTTTGTGTCAATTCAAATATGTAAGCAAAGCGAAAAATTTCTCGATGCCTACATGTGATTGTGTTGAATTAAATTATGCTTCTCTGTTAAAATGTTTCACTTACTAGAAATTGCTTTTTTGATATATTAAATTTGAATTAGGGAGTGGTATTGTTGTGAATTTTAGAGTATTTAAAAACCTTTCTAAAAGTCCCGCATTACTAGGAGCATAGCATGGTTGAGTGCTTATATATTAAAATGTGATTGGACCTCAAAACAACTTGTGTAAGGCTTGGGCTCGCGCGCATGAGAACGGGCCTTGATGGCTCGGTTTAGTGCAAATCGGTGGATTTGCTCCCCCTGCGTGATATTGGGCCTTATCTAGAAACGGTCTATATTTCGAAGATCAATTTCAACTTGGTCTTCCTACTATTTTGCCGGTAACCGCTATCTAGTGCCTATCTTATCCTTATCCTTATTTCGAAATTCAATTTTAAATAAAGATTTAATCTATCAGATTTCCATCGCTTCTCAACCGAACTGCTTCTTCCTCTCCTCTCTTCTTCTCTGTTGTACTCTAATAACAATATACACTGCTCTGACACCTTGGTGCTTCCAAGAAGGGGCTGTTAAATCCTAGGGGGTTACGCATCCCACGAATTAACCCTTAAGGACAGCGTATATCTACGTGTCTCAGCCTTTGGTTCTTCCTCTTTTTGAAGGGTCCTTCGATGAATGTTGTAAACAATCTTAAGGGTTAATCATGTCTTCTGCCAACAACGTCGGTGCGAACAATGGAGATGCCGAAACTACTCCCACTCCTCTCACTGCTCCTCCTGTCCACTACGCCAAACCATTCCTAGACATCTCCAAGATCGAAGTCTTCGAAGGTCAAAATTATCGTAAGTGGCAAGAGCGACTGTACAACATCCTTGACATGCACGGAGTGGCTAATGCTCTCACTGATCCCTAACCATCCCAAACAGTGGGTGCTATAATAACTGAAAATCGAAATACTGCAAATAAGGTTTGTCGTCACACTATTCTCAGGACCTTATCTAACGACCTTTTCGATGTGTATTGTTCATACAAGGAGGCAACGAAAATTTGGGACTCTATAAATCTCAAATACACCGCTGAAGATGCTGACAAGCGGAAATTCGTCATCGACAACTACTACAGATGGGAGATGACCGAAGAAAAAGACATCAAGGTCCAGATTAATGAGTGTCATAAATTGCTCGAGGATCTCAAGGGAGAAAATATGGAATTACAAGATGAATTCGTAGCAGGACTCTTGATCGAGAAGCTGTCAGCATCCTGGAAGGATTACAAACAACAACTCAGACATAAACACAAGCAACTATCTCTTATAGATTTGATTACCCATATCATTATTGAAGACACCAATAGAAGGGAGATCAAAGAGGCAAGAGCAAAAGCCTTGGCTGCATGGGCTAATTTAATTCAAAACAATACTCAGAAAAAAAAAGGTACGATTTTAAGAGACCTGATCACTATGTGCCTAGACCTTCTAACCCCAATTTCAAAAAGAAAGGTTTCTGTTTTGTTTTTGGAAAGTCAGGTCACCATGCACCCTAATGCCAATACAAGATGAGGAACGACAATCCTCCTAAGCCAAGGGCTAACTTGGCTGAAGGAAATGACATAATTGCTGCAGTCGTTTCTCAAGTGAATGTTGTGACAGATGTGAACAAATGGGTGGTAGACTCTGGGGATACCGGACACATTTGTGCTAATAGAGATGCGTTTACCTCCTACACACCAGTAGGAGATGGAGAAGAACTGGTCTATCTTGGTGAATCTAGAACTGCTTGCAGTTCAAGGAAAATGAAAGGTTCTTCTGAGGCTCACATATGGAAAAACACTAGCTTTAAGTGATGTACTTCATGTCCCAACCATTAGGGCCAATTTGGTTTCTGTATCATTGTTGGGAAAGGTTGAGGTTAAGGTTTTGAATCTGATAAGATTGTAATGACTAAAAACAATGTTTTTGTTGTGAAAGGCTATTGTGATCATGGTCTCTTTGTACTTAATATTTCTGAAGTTATCAGTAAAATTGAGAATTTTGCTTATATGATTGATTCTACTGCTATTTGGCATGCTAGATTAGGACACATGAATTTTTCATATATTAAGAAAATGCAACATCTCGGTATACTTTCTGATCTTGACAATGATTGGCCAATCAAATGTGATGTATGTATTGAATCCAAAATAACTAAGAAATTGCATCCTTCTGTGCAACGTGAAACTGAATTACTTAGTTTAATTCATACCGACCTACGTGATTTAAAACAAACTATGACTAGAGGTGGTAAGAAATATCATGTGACATTTATTGATAATTTTTCTAGCTCATCAAACTAAAACCTTTCCACTATGTTACTTATTTCTTGTACTAGCAAAATTACATGACATGAATGTTCCAAAAAACAAATGAAATGTGATCTTTTGGGATCTTAATGTTGGTACTTTCTTCTGGTTTTATCAATTAGAACACTCGATCTTTGCTTGTGAATTTTCATTTTTGACATACAAGGTATTACCAACACTACCATAATATGATAGTATATATCTACAGTCTTCTCTAGTCCAAGATTTATTGTGCCTGTTCAGCAAAATATGCAAGTATTACACATATGTTGTTTATATGAAGAGCTTGAGTTGGCTAAGATATCAAAGTTAATTTAGACGAAGTAGGACATTAGAATTATATCAATGCATTAATCTTTCTCTTGATCAAAGTAACAATGTACTTTCAAACTTGTGCTTTATCAGTTTATCTTGTTGTTCGGAATTAAATTAAATTTATGTGCTGAAAAAGGCTAAAGCATTACCTATTTCATTTGTTGCACTAAACTCTGATAATGACATTGAAAGTAATTTTAAATTCAAATGAATTACTGTGAAAGTCTCTGTGACAGTGAGACTCTAGTAATGGAATTGAAAGTAATTTTAAACCCAAATGAATTACTGTGAAAGTCTATGTGATAGTGACATTAGAACCTAGTCGCTCCAGCTCATGCTCATCCTTATGCTTCCATAGTTCATATTTATTTGGTGTTGTTATCATAATGTCTTATAGTGTAAATTTAAGTATTTAACCCAAAATGATTCGGGCCATATTGTTTTGATTTTACTTGTATACTTGGAATCAAAATAATACTTCTAAAAGTGCAGTGCATGTCCTATAATATGGCTATTACCGCAGGATCTTCTTTTTTCCATTTATTCTCTTATTGTGCAATAACTTTGACGCCTTATTTGTTAATTTAGATGAGTGCTGCTCTCTAATCGGACTCATTATAAATGTCTTCTGCTTAAAGCTCATTTTCTGATCTTGAGTTCAAATTCTTGATTTAAGTTCTTTTTACCTCTCTAAGATCTTGTGAATTTCTACACTAAAAAGATATATTTATGAGTTAGAGAATGAGAGGAAAAGGAGGGAAGGTAAAGGTTTATAGGAAACCCCTCCCTCCTTTGTCTTTATGAGTGTGGTTAAATTACAAAACTCTCTCTCATTCCTCCTCCCCCTCCCTTTTCCTCCTAACCCGTTCTCTCTTTTTACTTTTCCCCTTTCCTCTGAACTCCCACATATACATAAAAAACTAAAATACCAATAACCTATAAGAATATTTTATTTATAGTAAATGTTATATTTATCACTATTTTCATTACACCATTTTCATACCATTTTTTATAATAAAATAAGAAAAGCATTTTCATACCTATAAGAATATCTCACTATTTTTACACACTTTTTTGTCTTTTTCTTTGTAAGTAAGTAAAAAAAAGTAACAAAAAAAAGTGAAAACCATTCCCCCTTTTATTCATCTTTGCCATATATTGCACTGGGAACAATTATTCATACAATCAAAGCATACAACAATTCATATAACATATTTTTCTCTTTATTTCTCTCCATTGCATTATTCATCACATCACATCTCACACTTCTCTTTTCTCCCCCTCTCTATATTGTATGTTATTATATGTTTTCATGACACAAATAACATTTCTTTATTCCTTTACCAACCTAGTTTTGTGCCATTTTACCTTTGTACAACAATCCAACATGGAGCTATTGCGAGGAGGAATTGTTCTCTATCTATGAAGGAATCTTCTTCTAATGGCGTGTTAGATGTCTTGGTTTAAGTAAGTGTTTTGTACCATTTTGAATTTGCCACTGTTGACCCAAGATTTCATTGGACCACCCATATGTTTTGCCTAAATAGGGTTGACTCATCCTTTAACCTAGAACGTCAACTATAAATCGGCTCAACTTCATCGGCCTAGTAGTTGCGCGTGAATCGAAACACCCATATATTGTATGTACATGATTTAAACCATGCCTCACGCTAAGTCATTGGAATCTTCTTGAGCCATGCGGTTACAACCTCTACCGTGGGTTATACCCAATAGTGACTCATTTTCTCTCAAGTCATATAAATAGATCACCGGTAATTGACATCAGGTACGCCTCCGAATATACTGTTACTTTGTTGCAATTCTCTATGAGCGTTAGAATGTTTCTGACAAGTACCCCCATTGCTCTTCATTCATCTTGAAGGACTAGGACCACTGTGATGATATTTTATACCACTCTCCTAAAGTTTTTGTTTGATCAATGTGCAATTCCTATTAAGCATGACCAATTAAAAATATAAAATAATATTAAAATGATATTAGCATGAGTTTTGATTTCTGTTATTATTGTTATATTAAGGTGTGTTAAATTTTCAATAAATTGTGCTAACAGATATTTTTTTTCATACAAGAATCACATGATATTTTTTCATACAAGAATCGCATGATCTAATGATTGAAAAAGAGAAAGAAAGGGAATGCGTGGTTAATTAATGGCTAGGATCTCCAAGTTTTTTTTTTAAAAAAAATCTCCCTAAAAGCATGTCAAAATTATAAGAACCCATTTTGGAAGAAGAAAACTTTCATATTTTTTTTATATGTATTGAGTAAATCAAACTGTGACATATTATAATTTAAATAAATGACTATGTACATTTAGGGTTACATAATTAATTAATTGTGTTATATTTAAAGTAGTAATTAATGTGTGGACATGTAGAGGGTTACAGGAAGATTATTTTTGTTAAATCTGCATCCCATCCACAATAAAAACATATAATCCAGTATCCACTCAACACTAGGTCAGCATTTTAGCTCCCCAAATTTTCCCATATTGTTCTAGAAGAATGCTAACTTTTCCACCTTAATGCTAATAATATTATGTACTAGGCTTGTAGGATTATAAATGATTAGAAGAAACTTTAAACAACATTAATCCTGAATGTTTGCATCAGCTAATATTACTGTAGAAGAGCACTGCATTCCATTCCATCTTTAATAGTCTTTTCTTATAGAAATGTTGATGAAACAATTAATTAAATGCGGTCAAACCATAGTTTTAAATCATATTCATAATTAACTAGATCCTTGTAGAAAGATTTCTCCTAGCACAATGTTTACAACAATTGTAATAGCCATCCAATGAATCCCACATCGGAATAAGTCAGCAAAAGTAGGATGGAGGATGAAGCACAAATATGAAGTGTGTGATACTAAGCAACATAGTTACCTGGACAGGGTCTATATGTGATCAGGAAGGCCTATGGCCTAAGGTAGTGACCTCCACTGCACTTGGGAGGGGTGCTACCTTAAGGTCTGCCCAATTGACAGAGCATATGTCATAATTTTTGGTATTTCATCCCAAGATTTTTGTGTTGTATGATCAGGGGTTTTGTAAATGAACAATTTTAAATTGAATACTTTTTAAACATGTTACAACGATAGTGCATGGGATTCATATGTTTAGCTGCTGTTATTCATGAGTTGAAATGAAAATATATTTCAGGTATTTTGTTACTAATATTTTATTTTATTTGTTCTTTTTACTACATGAAGAGAGCTGAAAAAGGAAAACAATCCGTTAATTGAAACAACTTGTAGTTATGTAAGACTTTGCCGAATATACAGAGAAATCAAATTAAAATACGGTTTTTTATAGTTCTAAATTTATATTTTATCTAATTGATTTCTTGCATGCACACGAATATTTTTTTTTTGTGTACAAAGGAAAGTAACAGGCATTATAGTGCTTTCAAGCAGGTACTTAACTTATTTTGTGGCTACACTTAAAACTTTCTTGTTATGGCATTGTGATGTATCAATAAGCTGTAAGAATATTATAATATAATAATGTATCAATATACGGATTTGATTCATTTTAAGCACATATATACTATTTGACGAAAAAAAAACAAAAAACACATATATACTATCCATTCAGCGTTTGAATATGAATGTCAATTATCAATGGTGAGATATTACACTTCTTTGAGATTTAGTTTCATCTTCCGTTATTCATGACTTTTTCATTAAATTTATTCACACAAATTATTTAATTTACAAGTTCGGAGTGGAAGACAAAGGCGACAATCTACTCGATCGAGAGTCATAATTCATGTGAGAAGGTGAAATAAATCACGTACAATATCACTTTTGAAGTAGAATTATAGTTTCATTTAACAACTGGGATCCTGATTTCCTTGCTTACTTTTTTTCTTGTCATATTTGTATAATTAACCTGGTAAGCAATTCATTATCTTTTGTAAAAAGGAGAGCTACCGAATAATATGCCAGAAAATTTTAATAGATTTATAGCTTGTTTTGTTTTTGAAAAAAATATGTTGTTGATATTGGTTACGAGGAAAGCGTTGCACGAATTCAACCAACGAATGTGGCTGAAAGTTAGCAGCTAGCTGAAAGCGAAAAAATTAGCTAATTTGATTGAAAATGTTTGGTAAAATTAGCTGAAAATTGTAAAATGACATACAAGAATGTCATTAATGAGTTAATAATGATGAATAAAAGTGGTTGATCGATAAACTTGTAATAAATTTTCAGTTAGTAGCTGAAAATGAGAGCTTTTTTAAAAAAACTATCTCAAGTAGCTTGTCAAGAAACGCTAGTAGCTACCAAAAAAATTAACTTACCAAACACAACCGAAATGGTTTCAGGTACTAATTTTAGCTTTCAGCTAGCTAGCTGAAATCACTTACCAAACACTTTTAAGGTTAATCAATCTTCTATATTATAATTTTGAGACCTTACCTTGAAAAGTGGGACACTCATAAACTTTACTCTCCTTCTCAATGAATTTTATAATTCTCTCTTTTCTCATTTAATGGTAAATTCCACACACTTGTTGTTAAAGTCGGATTCTCCTACATGATCCTTAATGCAAATCCTTAATGTGTTGCCAGATGCTAAAAATATTGTATTATAATAAATGTTAATCCCGAATCTAAAAATTTATCAAGATTCAAATTCTTATCATATTATTTTTTATTTTAATCCTTATTTTTAATATAAATATTTTTCTTTTCATTATGATTTAAATTTATTTAATTATATTTTATTGTCAAATAATAATATAAATTAGATTTTAATAATAAAATATAATTTATTATTATAATTTAAAATTAAATAATTATTCAAAATTATTCTAATTAATTTTTTAATATTAAAAATATTAATTAATTATACATTTAATTAAATGAAAAATATTTTTATTTGTGTATTACATGGATTAATATACTCGTTATTATAATAATAAGTTATTATAATAATAAGTTCACTATATTACAAGACCTTGCTCCACATCCAAAAAGACCAAACACACTTCCATTAAAAATTTAAAACAATAATAATAATGCCATTTTAATTAGGGAAACAAATTACTTATAAATTTTACATATTATTCAAGGTGTAATGGAATTCGTTAAGTAATTTTTTTTTAAAAAAAATGTTTGGTGTTGTTTTTCTTTCTTTGAAAGTCATTATATGGAGCACAAAATGTATATAGCTCAACCACAACGTAGTTAGCATTATTTGTTCTTAGTTGGATTAATTCATAAAGTAGACATCCTCTATTAGGTGGACTTATGTGAGAGAAGACATGTATGCAATCCTATATTGTTGTAACAGATAGATTTTAGGTAATGAGCCATAGTTAAACAAAGAACGACTCACTTTGGTTATTTATGATTTAGCAAATTTGACCAAGTCTTCATATCCTCTCCGAACATGGTAGAGGCCTTGAAGAAAGACACAACAAAAGAAACCATGTGGGATGGAGAAGATTCTCAGAATCTAGGAGATTAACCTGGTATTTTGCAGGGCCAAGGTTTGGATTAAGAACATCTAGAACAGGTTTTAAAAAGAACTTATTGAAGAAGAAAATAAAATGAATCAAGAAGGTAAAATGAATCCAACTTCTTTCATAAGTTGAAATTAGTTTTTACAACTAAATTTTTTTTAAAAGCTAAAGGGGAGCTTATGAAAAAGTTGAGTTGCAAATGTCAATTTCAACTTATGAGAGAAGTTGGATGTATTTTACCCTTTTGTTTCATTTTATTTTCTTCTTCTATAATTTTTTTTACAAAAGTTTGTCCAAGCTCGTCTTGTCCTGGCATCCATCTTAACTATCTAATTTGAATAAATGACATGATTAAACTAAGAGTAGGCAGCAATATGACCCTATGAACACAAAGGATCATCATGGTGACCACAATGGATTTGTACTAAATATGAATTTACCTCTTATGAAACCTTAAGAAATTAATCAACATTTGAAATTTAAAGCAAGAATGCATGTCCTTATCATTAGTAACTACTTATAATCTAAATGTTATATAACCAACCACAAAATGATTGTCAGACTTAAATCAAGGCGAAAAGCCTTTGGATTGGCAAACTAGAATGAAAATTGCAGAAGGTGCAGCAAAAGGACTTGAATATTTACATGAAGTAGCAAACCCACTAGTGATATATCGTGACTTCAAAGCATCAAACATACTGTTAGATGAAAACTTCAATCCAAAGCTTTCTGATTTTGGACTTGCAAAGCTTGGTCCAACTGGGGATAACTCACATGTATCCACCAGAGTGATGGGAACATATGGCTACTGTGCTCCTGAGTATGCATCAACAGGGCAGTTAACTACAAAATCAGATGTGTACAACTTTGGAGTAGTGTTTTTGGAAATGATCACAGGAAGAAGAGTCATTGACAATTCAAGGCCATCAGAACAACAAAATTTAGTCATTTGGGTATGTGCGTGTGTGTGTGTGTGTCTATATATATATATATATCTCTTGAAACTTTTCTTATGTATCAAAAAGCATAGCATAGCATAACATTTCTCTAAAGAATGTTTTTTTTTCTTTTTCAGGCACAACCACTTTTGAGAGACAGAAGGAAATTTACAATAATGGCAGATCCATTGCTAGAAGATAAATACCCCATAAAGGGTTTATACCAAGCTTTAGTAGTAGCAGCAATGTGTCTCCAAGAAGAAGCTGATACCCGACCTTTGATCAGTGATGTAGTTACAGCTCTTGACTTTTTGGCAAGGAGGAAAGTAGAGGCGGATGAAATGCAACAATCAAAAGAAACTTCTCCTTCTTCTTCTCAGGATGGACATGATAGTGGAGACAATGAATCTAATGCAGTGAATGATGATGATGATGATGACAATGATGATGAAGAAGAAGATGATGATGATGATGAAGATGATGATGAGGATGAAGAAGATACTGATAAAAAAGGATAGTTAAGGGAAGTGGAACTTCAAATGATAACCTTCATTTTTTTTCTCTATCAGTGGAGGGTGGAAGAACTCATGTGATCAAAAGCTTTCCAAACTCATCCTCTGTCTAGGGAAACCATGCAACTCAATTTCAAATTTCAACACCTATTTGTCAATCTCAATAACATAGTCATTCAATTATGAGTTACGTACCTTGTGTAGGATATTAAGCATGACAACAATTAGCACATATTTTTAAATGCAAAGCAACATACTTTTTTGACACAAGTTGACACGTTCTTTATGATTAGAGATAATATATTCATACAACGTAAAACATATAACAATGATGGGGGAAACAACAACACAATAACAATATAGAGCACACTAACAGTTAATGCAACGGAAATAAATCCCTCTAACTTGCAAGAATCTATGAGAAGAAACAGCAAATGAACAACAATAGAAAATCACCAAAATCACAAACAAAGACACCAAGATTTTGACCTGAAAAACCCCTCAAAACAAGGGTAAAAACCATGGGTCGTCCAAACCAAAACAATAGCTCCACTATGATCAACAAATGATACAAAAGAGTCTCAATCAAGTGCACAAGCGGTTCTAACACCCAGCCAAACAACAAAACAATAAAGCTTACAAATAGAGAACAAGGAAGATGAAAAATCTCAAATACACAGCTACTATGTGAACTGAATATCTCTCAACCTAGACTTTGCATCAACGATCCAACTGTTCAGAATCAAGAACCAGGTGTTCCAAACCCGTTGTCAAAATTTTAGCCCGATCCAACGGTGAACGAATTTACAGTAGCGATTTTACAGTTGCAGCTCTATGTAAAAACGAGAATGACTCTCTCTCTTCCTCTCTCTCAAAGTGTTTGGTGTTCTCTCAGACTTGATACCTCCCCTTCCCCTCTTAGTCTCTTACTAACTTCAGACCCCTCTCCACTTAGTTAAGTGAGATATCAAGTGAGCTTCTCAATTTGGGCATTTTCTCCACATAGGAAGGGAGCCCAATACCCAACAAACAATGTATACAACATATTTTTTTCTTCTGTCTCTCTTCATCACATCACTCATCATATCTCATATTTATCTCTCTTTTCTCTCCTTTATCTCTGCCTTTCTCTTTGCCGTAAATGTTGTTAATATACAAACAACATTTCTCTTATGATTATGATTGGTGTATTTTTTGAAAAGTCATCACATTTTTTAAAAAAACTAATTATTCTATTAGATAGGTGTAACAAAAAAAATGACGACATAAAGGATTTTGATGCAAAACAGGAAAGTACTTTTCCTTGATACACTTCTACAGAAGAACTTCTAGAAGATAAAAATAGAATGAATCAAAGAGGTTAAATGAATTTAACTTCTCCATAAGTTGAAATTAATTACTTATGGGGAAGTTAAATGAGAGAGCTTTTAGAGTAAGTGGCTACAAAGACTAATTTCAACTTATGGAAAAGTTAAATGCATTTGACCTCTTTGATTCATTCGATTTTTTTCACCTAAAAGTATTCCTGCACAAGTTCCATCCAATCTGGCACCTCGAATATCTTAGATGAGAATAGTGTTTTTTAAATTGGACTAGCAATTGAATTGGTAGATATACAGGTTCACCTTCATTAGTTGGAACCATGGTTAAATCGGTAAAGATTAAATATATATTTTTAATATTATATAAATTTTTAAGTAATAAAATTATAAAAAAAATCAAGACATATAAGGTTATAAATTAATATAAAGAAATTCATCACATGTGTTATAAGATAAAAAAAATAATGATCGACTAAATAATAAATATTTATGTATAATTTTTTAAATTTTATCTTTATTTATCTAAAAATAATATTTGGGGTATTTGTCATTTTAAGAATACACCTTTTTTTTTCTATTTTTTCACTCAAACAAATAAGAGGAAAGGATTTACTTTTTTTTTATCTAAAAAAATATAAAATCATTCTATTTATACTATTTTTTCTTTTCTCTTTTAATTTTCTTTCTTTCAATTTGTTAATTATTTTTAGTTTTTTACTGTTAAATTAAAAGTTGTTATCATATAAATCTTATATATAAAATTATTTAATACTTCGTTGAGATGTGTCAAAATTAATATCATGTATATATTTGAAATAAATAAAAAAAAGAATTATTTAATTATCAATTTATTAATGTTAAAATTTTATAAAAATTGACAAAAATAATCAAAATAATAAATAATTATAATTCAATGATTGAATCAATAAATAATCAAAACAAATTATTTTTTTAATATTTATTTATTACATATGAAATAATGCAAATATTATAAATAGTTAGCCATTGCGTTGCATATAATCATCGTATTTTTATGTTAGAATTATTTTTTATTAGTTTTAATTTTAATGTTGTCTAAAACAACACATGCTATATTTTTTATATGTTATATTATTAGTTGAACACCAAATAAAGTTATTGTATATAAAAAATCACATGTAAAATTTTTTTATTTTAATACATATATATTTATTATTCATAATATTTTTTAAACAACTTTAGGTTATATAATTATCTTTAATTATTTATTTTAAATATTTAATATTAAGTTATTTAATTTTAAGTTTAAGATATTGGGATCGAGATCTCTACTTAAGATATTTAAGATCACTTTTCAAAATTACTGTAAATCATTTTTTATGTATATAACTTTTGTGGTACTTTAATTTTTAAAGTCTAATTGTATAATATTTGATTTGTTATTTTTTGTAATATCAAATTTGATAAAATGATTCGCTTTTATTTATTATGTAATTATTTAATACATTTTAAAAATTAAAACAAATTTTTATTTATATATAAAAATTATTAAGTAATTTTAATATAATTGCTTTTGGTCGAAGATAGCCTAGTATCTATCATCCGAGTTCAATACTCAATCAAAAGAATAGAAGGCTCAAGCATGAGTTTTACGGAAAGAATCAAAAGTAGGTGGTTGCTACCGTGGGTTAGTAGGATAGTGATCACCGGTGGTGCACACTTTTTTACAGTTTGTAAGCAGTCAAGTGCCGGTTTTTCTAAAAAAATACAATAAAATTTTATACTTAAATTGCAATGAAGTGACCCTATTCTAAAAAAACGTTTTCGTTCTTCACGCAAAGCTCATATCCTCAACCTAGGGTAAGTCCCTGCTCCATCTGTGCTAGAATTTGGAGTGTTGGTCAGGTTGAAAAAAAAAAAACGGAATGGATGCGTGAATCACCAGAAGGAGTTGAACTTGGCAGTTTGGGTTTGGGGTAGTATGGGTTCGATTCATACCTTATTTTCACGGCTAAAAGTAAGCACATTTGAAATTTGGTAACCTTGAGGTTATAGCCGCAACCATGGCGTCCTGCACACCCTCCGCAGCCATGGCGTCACTGTTATACCCACTGCAGAAGGGCTATGAAGATTTCAGAATTTTGGCTTTCATACTAATTGATTGAAACTCAATTTTGCCTTAAAGCTGCTACCTATATACTCCTTTATTCGCCCCCAAAGATACCCATTTTTTTCTTGAAATATCTGTGATTTTTCTTTTTTTCCATTTTTTCTCGAAGGAGAGAGAGAGAATGGTTGATTGGGCACCAGTGTTAATAGGCATGGTGTTATTCGTTCTTCTCCAATCGGGTTTGCTTTTTCTTTTTCGCCATGAAAAATACACAGATCTGATTGTTTTATTATTGATTTGTGAAAGTGTAATCTTGGGCTTGGATGGAATCGCTTTTGGATCCAAAAGCTATGAACTTTTTTAGTAGGTGAATAAAGGGTTTTAATTTGAGAATCATGGAACTGAATCCCTTTTAATTTGAGTAAAAGATAGAAGTTGCAGCCATGGCGTCTGCACACCCACGGTAGCCATGGGGTCGCTGCACACCCATGGTGTTGCTTCATATTAATTGATTGGAACTCATAGGACTGACTTAAAATAAAAACAACTTTCAACTACCGAACTCTGTATTAATAATTAACAGGTAGCCGGTCTTTAATCTCATCCGTCTAATATTATATATGTATATCCAACGGTGCAAACCTTGTGTATCACCGGTGATGAATCTTCAGCAGGTAACCGGTGATGAATCTCAGCCCTCCATTGATTAATGAGGAGATCTAATGGTCAATATAGTGTGTATCACCGGTGAGTCACAAATTTAGTGACCCACCCTAGATGTCGCCCAGGAAATATAATTCCGAAAACAGATTTTCTAAAATTCCTTTCGAAGTTATAGATTCGGAATGTCAGAGGTATCAATTTCAGTTATTTCTGGACACATATTTCCGGAAGTAAAGTTTCAAAAACTCTTATGTTTTTCCAGAAACATATGGACGAATATCGTTAGAAACTTCCAGCATGTATGTCTTGAAGCAAAAAATATTTGTACTTTTTTCGAATCTAATTGACCAAAAAGTTTTGGATTCTGTTAATTTCAGGAACTTCTTGAAGCAGCCAAAACCCAGAAAAATAAAACTCGTCCTAATTTTCACTTTCAAAATGGGAACACATATCTTAAGGGCCCGTTTGGTGCACAGAATAAGAGACAGGATATGATAACTTTATCCTATCCTGTCACTTATCATGTGTTTGTTGCATTAATATGATATGATAACTTTATCCTGTTGATTATCCTATCATTTTCTTCTAGTGTAATTCTTATCCTGAAGGGGGAGCTGGGTTAGAGAATAGGGAGTGACAGGATAGGATAGGATATGATAAGATCAAAATTTTTCTTCCTCATTTATCCACTCTTTCTCTCTCCTATCTCTCTCCTCTCTCTTTCCTCTCTCTCTCTCCTCCCTCTCCCTACTCCCTCTATCTCCTCTCTCTCCCCCTCTTTCTCTCTCTTATCTCTCGCCTATCTCTTTCCTCTCCCTCTCTCTCTCCTCCCTCTCTCTCCCCTTCTTTCTCTCTCCTATCTC
This sequence comes from Sesbania bispinosa, assembly GCA_026901365.1. Lineage (NCBI taxonomy): Eukaryota > Viridiplantae > Streptophyta > Magnoliopsida > Fabales > Fabaceae > Sesbania > Sesbania bispinosa. Next base: position 52,665 of record QLOH01001195.1, on the reverse strand, counting down.
TCCTCCCTCTCCCTCTTATCTCTTTCCTTTCCCTCTCTCCTCTCTCTCTCCCCTCTCTCTATAATAACGATTTTTGTGGTAATTTTGATATTATTTTTAATATTTTTATCAATTTCATTTTTATAAAATAAATTTAAATATTTTTTAATAAAAAATATAATTTTATTTATGTGTGCTTGCTGAAAAGCAAAAAAATAATTTAAATTTATAATAAAGGTAATTTTGTCATTTTAATATTCTTTATATCCCATCCTACCATAATCTGTCCATCTCAAACGTAGGATATGATAAAATAATCACATCTGTCTTCTTATCCTATTGTACATCAAACATAGGATAAGATAAGAGTTGATCTCGCTCTTATCCTATCATGTCATTGTCCAACTCTCCTATACTATCCTATCATATCCTATCATGTGCACCAAACGAGCCCTAAAAGTACAAAAATACAAGTTTTAAGAGTAGAAACACACCATAAAAACTTATGTAAACTAACCGAGGAAGAGATTGATGGATTCAAACGATTAATTTCTCCGTTGGAGAAGAAAAATGGGGATGCGCAACAAAATGGAAAAAACTTTTTCCACACCCAAAACCAACCACCCACCACACCCACGCCCTTTTTTTTAACTAGTTTTTTTTTTGAAAAGCAACATTTAAAAAAAAATATTTTTTTTACCAAAAAAAGAATTTTTTTTGTGAACAGTAACATTTTTGTATAAAAAATATTGTTTTTTTATCGAAAAAAAAGTTTGTGGTTAACTGTGTGTTATTATGCGATTAAATAAGTTGCTCAAGTGGTAAATATTGATATAAGTTCAGAAATGACAAATCTATAAATTTGTTTTCAAGTGAAGAGGTGGTTAATACCATATAAGTTGGCGGTTAATTGTGTTATCAATCTGGTGAATAATTTGTTTTTAAGTAAACATGTGGTTAACGCTTCATAAGTTGATGGTTAACTGTGTTATTAATCTGGTTAATGATTAATATCATATAAGTTAATGGTTAACTATGTTATTAATCTGGTGAATAATTTGTTTTTAAGTAAACATGTGGTTAATATCATATGAGTTGGTGGTTAACAGTGTTATTAAACTAGTTAATAATTATAACGGAGGCAAAAAATGGTCAACTGTGAGTTATTATGTGGTTAAATTAGTTGCTCAAGTGGTTAATATTGATATAAGTTCAGAAATGACAAATCTATAAATTTGTTTTCAAGTGAAGAGGTGGTTAATACCATATAAGTTGGTGGTTAACTGTGTTATCAATCTGGTGAATAATTTGTTTTTAAGTAAACATGTGGTTAACGCTTTGTAAGTTGGTAGTTAACTGTGTTATTAATCTGGTTAATGGTTAATATCATATAAGTTGGTGGTTAACTGTGTTATTAATCTGGTGAATAATTTGGTTTTAAGTAAACATGTGGTTAATATCATGTGAGTTGGTGGTTAACGGTGTTATTAAACTGGTCAATAATTATAATGGAGGCAAAAAGTGGTTAACTGTGAGTTATTATGTGGTTAAATTAGTTGCTGAAGTGGTGAATATTGATATAAGTTCAGATAACTGTTCAAAATGACAAACCTTTAACTCTGGTTTCAAGTGAACATGTGGTTAATACCATATAATTTGGTGGTTAACTATGTTATTAATCTGGTTAACCGACAATAATTTTTTTTAAAAAAAGTAGGTACCGTTCACATTTACAAAAAAGTAATGTTCAAACATGTGGTTAATACCATTTAAGTTGGTGGTTAATTAGGTTATTAATCTGGTTAATCACAAATAATTTTTTTAAGAAAAAAATCAGATTTTTTTTGAAAAATTTGTAAAAAAAAATTATTGTTTACATATAAAAAAAGAAAAAAAATACTTTTTCAAAAAAAAACTGAAAAAAAAAGTTACTGTTCACAAAAAAAAAACGGGTAAGTTATTGTTCACTTACAAAAAAAAGAAAAAAAAAATCCGAGTGTGCCGCGGGTGGACACTGTTTGGATGTCTGAATATCGGGATTGCAACAAAATGGATTCTGAATGGAAAAATTACAAGAGAGAGAGAGTGTGAGTAAGTGTGGGGAGAGAATATTTATTTAATTTAAACAGATATAGGTATAATTGGAAATTTGGAAGTATAAAAGTTACAAATAATATTGGGCGTGAATAGCAAAAGGTGTTAAAAAGCAACACCCACAAATAGTTAGTCTTTGAGTGTGTTTCACTTGTCATTTCAGCTAGCTGAAAGTTGAAAATAGTAGCTGAAATCATTTCAACATTGTTTGGGAAAGTAATTTTTTTGGGTAGCTACGAGCTTTTCTTAAAAAGCTACTTGGGGTAGCTTTTAAAAAAAGCTACTTGGGGTAGCTTTTAAAAAAAGCTCCAATTTTCAGCTACTAGCTGAAAATTAATTACAAGTTTAGCCCTCAACCACCCCACTTATCATTATTTAATAAATATTGTTGTCCTTAAATGTCGTTTTACCATTTTCAGCTAGTTTTACCAAACACATTCAATAATTTTTCAGTTTTCAGCTAGCTTTAAATTTTCAGTGAATTTTTCAACTTGCTTTAAGTTTTCAACTAACTTTACAACTAGTTTTACTTAAAAAAACAAATAGTTAGTGACATAGGAATAGTTGTATTACTCAGCACTGCAGCAACCTCACCTGCACGTTTTTTTTCCTTAAATAATTAATTTAATATTAAAAAACAACATAAAAGCCAAAAGGCTTTGCCCTTCACTAAGTGGCTTTTTGACCACTTTGGGTAAAAAAAAAAATTACCAAAATAATGTGAACCGAAAACAATTTATCGGGTTGGGGTGGTTCATGACACGCGGATAGAAAGATGCACAAATTGAAATTGCACAACAAGAACAACAAATTTGATTTGCGCATTAAGCATAAAGCGCAAATTGCATTTGCGCATTAAGTAAACATAAGTCGCATTGTGAGATTGCGATTCTCATTAGTTTAAATTTTTTTACATCACGTATATTACTTTTAAGCGGGTATGGACGCGGGTACGAGCAAAAGCCAGCATTTTTCATGGGGACGGGCGCGGGTACGAGCACTTTGATGCCCAGCCCGCCCCATACCCGCATATATATATATATATAATTATTTAATAAAAAATACCATACATAATTATATATAGGGATATATTAATTTATTAAAATATCTAATATATTTATACATATTTTTAAAATTAATATATATAATATATTATAAATTAAAAATATATTTTATAACTATCTATTTGTGCTTTTTTACTTTATAATATATGACTAATTAGTGTTAATAATAATTTTTTACAGATCTTAAAAAATTCTAACACATGATATCTAAGTTTATAAAATAGTGTGACGTGAATGTATATTTTAATATTTAATAAAAATTTTGAACTTTAGATCATTTGTTGTGTTTTAGAACATTAACACATTGTGTTTCAATATAATTAAATTGTTGTACTACTGATATTTAAAAATTATGTTTGGATGATCTTCGAGTAACTTTTTCAATTGAGATATAGTTTTCTTAAATTAATATTTTTTAGTAAGTTATTAATTTTTACTTAATAAAAGTGTGGGTGACGGACGCGGGTACAGGCATATAGGTGTCCAGCGGGTATAGGTACATGCACTAAAGTTACCGCCCACGTGGGTACGGACGCGAGTACAGACTTTTTTTAAAACGCGAGTACTGGGACGGACACTATGGTACCCTGTCCAGAGGGTACCCATTTCCATCCCTAGAAGAAACTCACCTTGTCATGCCAGGAACCGGCGTCCTCAATGTATTCTCTCTCCTTTCCCCCCAACTGATTAAATATATCAAAAATTATATTATGAACTCACTTTGTTTAAAATGAAGCAATATTATCAAATTAATTATTCCTAATTAATAGGTTTTTATATTTTAATTAAACAACTTAAATTAACAAATCAAAAATCAAAATTGATATCTTAAAATTAATATACGTGATGTAAAAAAATTTAAACTAATTGAGAATCGCAATCTCACAATGCGGCTCATGTTTACTTAATGTGCAAACTGCATTTGCGCTTTATGCTTAATGCTTAAATCAAATTTGTGGTTCTTGTTGCGCAATTTCAACTTGCATATCCTCCTCTCCACGTACCCTGAACCAACCCAACCCGGTAAATTGTTTTCGATTCACATTATTTTGGCAATTTTTATTTTTTTTACCCCAAAGTAGTAAAAAAGCGTCACTAAGTTCTCTTTTTTTTAAAAAAAATATTATTTTCCATTTCACTAACTTCATTCTTTTCTTTGTTTTTTTTGGGTCAACTTTCTTTTCTTTGTTTTGTAATTGTACTTGTCAGAATTTTCAGAGGCAGGGTTTATGGTCTCCTCCTCTTTTTCTTTCTGTTTTCCCTCATGGCCTCACTCTGTCATGCTTCAATAGCATACATACCCACTCGTGTTACAACTCAAATAAGGCCCTGACACCCATCTCTCCTATGTACCCTTTTTGCCACTGCAGCTAAAAACGGTTCCTTGCAGACCCACAAAGCTGGGGAGGCTTGTGGGTGTCATTGCAGCCATGGGGGTCTCTTCTCAGACCACCCCTTTCAGACCACCATACTATTGCTCCTCTTGCTTCTGGTTCTCTCACTCCTGTTCCCGCCCCTTCCGTGTTGCTCTCTCTTCTTGGTCCTTTTTGGCTTCCTCTGAAACACTCCATCACAGCAGGTTCATTAATCATTCGTTCTCCAAAGTTTTCATCTTTTCTGCATTGGGTCCTGGTTTCAGCTTGCCCCATGTCTTGAAACCCTTTCATAACTCAGAAATTGTTGGTATGATAATGAGCTTTTGATAGAATGTTGACTTATTTTGAGTTATTTGTTTCTAATGTGTGTAAAGTGTAAACTATGTTTTTTTTTATTGGCTTTGTTGAATGCATGGAAGAATTTGATTTACTGTGGACTACTGTTGAGCTGAACTGTCTTGTTCTTTACTAGCTTTGGTTTCTCTTTACAATTGAACTTTTGATATGGGCATGTTTAGTTTAGCGTTGAAATGTGATAAATTCACGTTTTCAACGCTAGAAATAGTTGCGTCGGGGAATTTAAACTTGAGTTTGGTCAGTCTCAACGCTAAACCAGACACACAATCACACACATAGTCAATAATGCATTTTAAGAGATTTTAAATTTGAAATATAGGTTTGGTTTCGTTTTTTCTTTCTGCCATTATGTGAAGCCTCTAATTTCTACTGCTGTTTCTAAAGTGGGGAGACAGGGCAAGGGAGTTATTGAGTGAAGGCCTAGTGCATGGCTGAAATAGTCTTGTTTGCCCTAGGTGTTTGTTATTGTATTGCGTCTTCAACAGGCTAAAGTGGAAAGTTAAATATGCTATATTACATTTAATTGATTGGTACCTTTCTATCTTTTTTGCATGGTACGAACAGCAGAAGAAAAATCCAATCAGTCCAGATTGCCAACAATGTCCCCGGCAATAGGACTGTGTCTAGTAATTATCTTCAATTTAGAGAAGGTAAATACTGTCTAAAGAGAACATATTTTGGATTGACTAAATGCAATGACATGGGGTGTAGCCATAATTCTCCAGCACACATTTCTGTTATGAAATTTTCAACTGCGACATGTAGCATGTGGGAGGAAACGAATCAAATGACAGAAGAAGATCCGGGTTCTTTGCATTCCTATGAAAAACAAGTTAAAATGATGAGTTTGGGTTCTCGGAGTTACAGATTGCCCAGAACCCCTTATGGTAGAAAAATATCTCATGGGGATAAAAATGCCTGGTCTGAGGCTACTAATTTATTGTCTCGAAGAAAAGAGGAAATGCATGCTATGAACAAGCATAGTTCTTATCCATCTAATACAATTGCTTCTGATGATCAGAAACAAGCTATTTCTAAGAATGAGAGGCACAATCTTATGCTGCAGGAGCAGGATCTTGGTGAACCTGCCTCATCTTCTGTTGGACATTCTATATTAAACAACTCAAAGGTATTGATAGACACTGAAAGGGTGGAAACGCAGTCAAATGTATCTTCCTTAAAGGTCAATGAAGAGAAAGTTGATAGAGTTAATGGCAATCACAGTTTGGATACAAATGCAAAGGACGCAACTAATGCAACATTTGTTACAAAGGCACATAGTGCTCATCAATCAAAACTTCGGGACAGGCTCTGTAGTATCTATAAAGACATATTGGTTGTTGACAATATTTCTCTTGCAGAGGAAGTTGCTAAGATGCTCACAGTAAATTACAGGCATCTTATTCATGCATGTGATACTGAGGTACAATTCTTGACTGTGTTAACTGTTAACTTGTATTATGCTTCTGCCCTAATTGCAACATTGTACATAACTAGATTCTTTTTTCTAATATCTATATACTTTGGACATGAGTTCAGTGGATGTGTCCTACTGTCCTTTTTAACTAATACAAATTGAAATGATATATTATTTTCTTAAACCCTTTTTTTCAATTGTATGTGCATTGACAGTTGTATCGGTATGAATCTCTTGGCTACTTGTATTTCCCAAATTGGAACATGTAATTACCAATTTTCAATGTCTTGAAAGGTGGCCAAGATAAATGTCAAACAAGAAACACCTGTAGATCATGGGGAGATAATATGCTTCAGTATTTATTCGGGTCTAGAAGCTGATTTTGGAGGCGGAAAGTCCTGTATCTGGGTAGATGTTCTTGATGGTGGAGGCAAAGAGATTTTAAATAAGTTTGCTGAATTTTTTCAAGATTCGTCCATCAAAAAGGTGAACTTCTCTTTTTTCTGACACTTCCTTTTGTATCTTCAATTCTATTACTCATCTTGATGTGTAGCACCTCTTAAGTGTCTGTTTGGTTTAGATTTTAGTAGAATTGATTTTAAAAGATTTGATGTTGAAAGAATTTATGTTAAAACTATTTGTGTTTGGAATGATATTTTAAAGTGAGTTTAAAGAAATTATTTTGTTTGGATGACAAATAGAGTCACTCTTCAAGTGTACATATAGGTATATTTTTAAAAATTTTCTAGGTCCCACACCTAGAATCAATTATATTCAACAAAAATAATCAATTATATTCAACAAAAATGCTAAAGTTTATGGAACAGTTGATCCTTGACATGATATTTGAAGCCTTGTGATCAAGTGGTTTGGAGTGAAATTCTTTTTTCTCTCATTCTTAGTTAAATTAAACTTCAGCTCAAAATAGAACACCATGCTTCAATCTCAAAAGACTCTTATGTGAACATGTAACTACCTACTAGCTTAAACTTTTGGGTTGAGTTGGTCCTTGACTGATACATCACTAATTATAATATGTGACATTGAGCTACTGCTAGTCTGAAATTATCCTTGGTAATCTAGATGTGTAAATTACATATTACAAAGACAGCCATATTCATTTGAAATGTATTTGTAGAGGTACAATTAGTGGTTTATTTGTGTTGTAATGTCATTAAATTTCTTGCAATCAAAGTGTTGAAATTAATGGTTACCTGGTGGAAAATAGTGCATGTTTTATGTGCAAAACAAAGAATTTGCATCATATTAAAGGAGCCATATTTGATAAATTGATTGTTAAGGGCCATTTGACATTCTTATCTCATTTTTTAGTAACATAAACAGGGAAGAGTCCTGCCTTTTTCAGTGTCGCTTATTGTCTCTGCCCAACTCTGGTCTCTTATATATCAAAAGGCAGCTTGTTATGAAGCCCAGATACTTCAAAATTGCTAATGTATCCGTGTCATACCCGTATCTGGTACCGATACGCATACGATACTCCTTGATACGTATCCATAGAGCATCCTCCATTTTTTTTTTTAAGAAATTATTATCCGATACGTATGGGATACACCAATGATATTTTTGGGATACAACCTTGCAAACTTGTCTTAAAGCTTCTTGTTTAGCCTTGTTCTATATCATGTTATGACTATGAGAGGAGCCAATGTACATACTCTTTTTATTTATTCTTTGAAGAGAAACAGAATGGATCTAAAAAGGGCAAGGAAATTGGTTTATTTGCATTCCAACCTCTAACTTTTGTTTGGAAAAGATAAAGAATATAGTAAATGAGGGACAAGGTTGTGGAATATTAGTGAAGATGTACATGAACAGATGAACTGCTTGATGATAGTGGTGAACTTCTTAGAACTTCTTAAAGTGGCAGAATCATCTCTCGATACACTAAATTTATTGTCCATTTATATAAAATATTTTTTTTTTATAAATTTGTGTCAGCGTATCTAGGTCGTATTGTATCTTGAATTTTTTAGAATCTTCCATATCCCCGTATCTGTATCATAGTGTACCCATGTTGTACTAAGTATCTGGGCTTCATAGTTGTAATGCTATACGTACCAGTACCATACCTGGAATATTTGTTTTGGTGTTATGTTGTAGGTCTATTGGAAGTCTAGAAATTACACAAGGGGATTAAAAGATGCTAGGATAATGCACATAGGATCACAAGGTACTTGCTGATAAATGTATTATATATGAACCCCCCTAAGAAAAGGGAACAGAGTGAAAGATGTAGTGTGTGTTTGTAAAATTGATTTTGGATCATTTTGATTTTGTAGAATTGATTTTGAATAAATAAATAAAAATTTTGCGTGAGATTTTTAATGTAATAAGATAAATAAACATAATAACTATAGAAATATTTTAAGCATGCTTATCATTCATTCACAACTATGAAGTATAACATATTAACAACTATGAAGCACTATCCATAAAGTATCATTCTAAGCTACCATTAACAAGAGGATCTGTTACAAGCCGTTTCATTTGCCCCGATATCTTTCCCCCATAATGGTAACCTATAATTCCTATCCTAGATAGTGCTTGATGCTCTCTATGGACTACATGGGGAAAGTATGACAGTTGGGTTTGGTCTATGCCTTGCAAGTACCCATTCCTTCTCCTGCAACAAACTGATAGTTGGTTAAAGAATTGTTCATTTTTACTTCTACGTACATGAGCATCCCTGCCTCATTTTAGTGAAGTGTTTGTCAGTGATGTCATTCCATCAGCAATGAGAAAATAACATCCCATTTGTTTGTACCTTTTTTAAAGAAAAAAGTGATTTTTTTAATTAAAAATGTCTAAATATTTGAAAATAATTAGATTTTAGAAAAATAAACAAAAAACCTAAAATAAAAGTCAATTTTAATGTTTTTCTTGAAAGCTAAAAATAATAGCTTCTGAAAAAAAAAACTATCATAAAGGTGCGTTGTGGGGCATAGGATTGAAAATAGCCTATCTAATTGCGTAATTCTAGCTTCATAAACTCATAATGGTTTCATGTTACTTGGTTTGCGGGGCATAGGATTGAAAATAATGTTTGAAATAACAAAGACAGCGGTGCATTCTGTAGGTCTGGCATAATTATAGCTTCGACTGTCATGTTATACAAAACTATGGATTTAAGGTTTCTGGATTTCATGCTGATACAATGCACATGGCACGACTGTGGGATTCATCAAGACGTTGGGTTGGTGGTTATTCTCTTGAAGCACTTACAGGTGACAAAGTAGTCATGTCTAGGGCTAAGCTGAACCGTGAAAAGGATTTGATTGGTAAAGTGTCGATGACAACTATATTTGGTCAGAAAAAGGTGAAGAAAGATGGATCTGAGGGTAAAATGACTACCATTGCTCCTGTTGAAGTGCTGCAAAGAGAGGAGCGTATACATTGGATATGTTACTCTGTCTTAGATGCCAGAAGCACTCTCAAGCTTTATGAGAGCCTAAAGAGTCATCTATCAGATATGGACTGGAAACTAGACGGAATACACATTTTACACAAAAACATGTATGATTTTTACAATGAATATTGGCAGCCATTTGGTGAGCTTCTAGTCAAAATGGAATCTGAGGGAATGCTAGTTGATCAGTTATATCTTCAAGACATAGAAAAGGTGGCCAAAGCAGAGCAAGAGGTAGCTGTTAATAGATTCCGAAAATGGGCATCTAGGTATTGTACTGATGCCAAGTATATGAATGTTGGAAGTGATGCACAGTTGCGCGTACTGCTGTTTGGTGGCACTGTGAACAGGTGCACATCATCTAAGTCTTTTGGGGAGCATTTGTTTCTTCGTTAATAAATTGATAATTTGCAAGTTGAGATTGATATCATACAATCTGAGTTTTATTGAAATATGCTTTGATAAAAAAATAGAGAGATCTCCATTATGCTAGTATCATTGTAGTTTATCAAGCACACTTTTTATTTTGAAATTTTAAGTTGTATCAAATTATCTATTGTTCAGTGTTTTAACTGCTTATGTATGTGGTATGTTGATTTTTGGATTTAAAGGGCTGTGGTTTTATACTTAGGTCTTAGGCTCTTATTTGTTGTGTTTTTAAAACTTAAAAGTGTTTTATGTTTTAAGTGAACTATCTTTTCATTCTAATTTGGGGCATAAGTGCTTTTATGGAATTATTCTTCACTTGAAACAATTGAACTGTTAAGAGTACCAGTTCTTCTGCTCTTTAAAGTCTAATTTAATACTCTATTGTGTTATATTCTCTGCATCACTATAAAGTATTACATAGGAAAGCAAAGTTAGTTCCTAATTTTGAGCTTTTATTGCTTGACTGTGACAGTCTAACTTTAAAATATTTTTCATACTATATTGCTCTGTATAATGTCAGCAGTCAGAATTTCTTAGGTTTTTATTTTTTAAATATCTTTGATATTCTTCTTCGTGTTACTGTCTATCATAATGTGGCTGCCGTGGATCTGTTTAACCCATTCAACTAGAGGGATGAAGGAATTGTGTCCTTGAGGATCTATTTTATTTGTTTCAATATCAGGATCATAAGTATATGAATATTCCTTTGATATTTTGTATGATGCTCTAGCTGAGCTCATGAAGGGGGGGAAAGGTTACAATTCCATTTATGAAACATATTATTGTTTGCTGTTTACAATGAAATGATTCAAGTATATAGATGAGGGTATAGCTTTCATTTTCTCCTGCCCATTGATTACAGAAAAAACCCCAATGAGGCAATTCCAACTGAGCGGATTTTCAAAATTCCCAATGTCGATAAAGTGATTGAAGAAGGCAAGAAGACACCCACAAAATTTCGTGATATTAAGCTGAACAGCATTGGCTGTGACCTGAAAGTTGAGATGTACACAGCTAGTGGTTGGCCCTCAGTTAGTGGTGATGCTTTAAAGGCCCTAGCTGGCAAAGTTTCTGCTGAATATGACTTTAATGAAACTTGTAGCTTGGATCTTGATGATGATGATGGAAATCATTCTCAAATTGAAGATGAACCTTTAGAAATAGACAATTCTGCTTATGGAACAGCCTCCACTGCTTTCCCAACAGAGGAAGAAGGGAGAGAAGCTTGTCATGCAATTGCTGCTTTATGTGAAGTCTGTTCAATCGACTCTTTGATCTCTAACTTCATCCTTCCCCTGCAGGTAATTATTCTTTTTTCTGTTTAAAATTTTTATTTTGGACTTCTTCCCTGATCTGGTTGTGTTTATTGATTTTCATGTTACACCTGTAAACTTTGCTTACCAATGTGATTGCCATTAGTAGTGTTTTTTACTAGTGCATTTGAAACATAATCAAGGCTAGTTTAGGTTTGTTGTGTGAGAGAGAGGATGGAATTGGAAGTACATGGTTAATCCAAATCCAGTGACTGCATGGACTTAAAAGGTGGATGTTGGTATATTATAAATTATGTACTATCTTGTAAGTTTGTCACAAATTGGTCAATTATGTCTCACTATGTTAGCTTAATCTGTTCTTAATGGCAGGGACATAATATATCAGGAAAGGATCACCGTGTTCATTGTTCCATAAATATCAATACGGAGACTGGACACTTGTCAGCAAGAAGGCCAAATCTGCAGGTTCGTCCAACTTGCATGACATATTAGTTGTTGGTTTGCTTGTATTTTTTAAATACCATATCTGTATATGTATATTTACTAATGGTAGTGTGATTCCTTCATCTGTATATGTATATTTAATCTTTTTTTAATCATAGCTTCCGTCTTGATACTGAATAATGTACACTTTTTAATTTTGGGTTCAGAGGGGGGAGTGCAGAAATCTTTACATTGAATTTTCAATTATAAGAACTCACTTTCTCTGTTTCTCATCAGATGTCTACATGATCTTAATGCATAATCTCTTTTTGAACTGAGATTCAAATATGGGTATTACATGGACTAGATTAATCATTGGATTTAAAAAATTTACAGATTTAACTTAAAACTGTTAGGGCAGAAGGGAATGGAAACGTAGTTGGGGAGGTAGATCAGTTAGTTTGGGAAATTAGAGCGGTTAGTTAGTTAGAGGGGATAAGATAAATAAATTGAGGGATGTAAGGTTAGAGAGATCATTCAGATTTGTTAGCATGTAAACAGAGCAGTGGCTCAGTTGTAAAGGGAAACCCTTGTATGAGAGATTTTCTCTTTATTCTGTTCATTTTTCAGTTGCTAAATACAATCATTCTTTCCTTTTCTCTATTTTCATCATGGATTCCTAACAAAAATTTATAATTCTTAAATTAGAATCAACCTGCTTTGGAAAAGGACCGATACAAAATCCGTCAAGCATTCATAGCTGCTCCTGGGAATTCCCTTATAGTTGCTGATTATGGACAGGTTAACAGTTTACACATCTATCAAATTGAACTAGTTGAGAGAAATTTCATTCTGTTGATGGAGTTATGTATTGTTACAGCTGGAACTTAGGATTCTTGCACATCTTGCTGATTGTAAGAGCATGCTGGAAGCTTTTGAAGCTGGTGGAGATTTCCATTCAAGAACTGCAATGAATATGTACCCATATATTCATGAAGCAGTTCAGAAAAAGCAAGTGCTTCTTGAGTGGCATCCTCAGCCTGGTGAAGACAAACCTCCAGCTCCTCTCCTGAAGGTAAATTGTCTTCTGACCTACTTATAGTTAGATGGTAATAACCTTTCTTCAAGATGCACAAATTGTTAAATTTAATTCAGTATATCTTGTAACTGATAGTTTGTCAGTTATAAGCATACTGCTTTCTGTCAACATTGAACTTAGTTCCCTCCATTATAAATACAATTAAGATATTTAATTAAAAGGCTATATTTTTTTCATTTTTGTGCTAAGTAATTGATTTTATAGAAAAGAGAACCAATGAAGCATTAACATAAAAAAACCTGAAATATAAACCTTCAAAGAGAGGCAGGAGAAACATCTGTAGGAATTGTATCTTTGGATGTGGAATTATAAGAGAGTATATTCTTATAGAGAATTTAGAGCTTTTCATCACAACATATGTTTTGTTTTGGTACCTAAGAAAGAATTTTAAAAATTACAAGGTATTTTAATTGATATTTTGTTTTCCAAAATAAAAAAGTTGAAATTCCATCTCATAAGATAATGTTTTCAAATTCCCATTACTTCTCTCTTGTGGCCATTTGTAGTGCACACATTCCTTGTAACCTTCCCTTCAAATCCTTTTCCCTGTTCCACAAACAAAATTTAGCCTTTGCCGAGAAAATTTTAAACTTTATTAAGTTCTAGATTCCCTTTTGTAGATATCTGAGCAGTAATAGGGAAAGAGAATTGACAGTAGAGAGGAATGATAATGGAGATAGAAGTCTGTATATTGAATTGTCTAAGAGTACAGAGTACAATGCTTTATATAGAAGGAGAGAAAGGAGTTAGTTAGAAACTAACTATAACAGAATGAAACTAACAAGCTAACTGAGCTAACTGCTTTTCTTAACTGTTTCTGTTAATACCCTTTACATCCCCCCTCAAACTCAAGGGTGAAGGTTGAACTCTGAGTTTGAACCGGCAGTTGTTAAATGAGGATTGGGGCAGAGGCTTGGTGAGAACATCTGCTGTTTGTTCAGCTGAGGGGATGTGATGAATGAGTAGTGACTTTTGCTGGACTTTGTCTCTAACAAAATAGAGATCTAATTCAAAATGCTTTGTTCTTGAGTGAAGGATGGGATTAGCTGATAACATTACTGCACTGAGATTGTCACAGTAAATGAGAGGTGGATTAGGTGAGTGAAATTGAAGTTCAGCTAATAAGGATGGAATCCAAGATATTTCAGCAGCTACAGCTGCAATGCTTCGGTATTCAGCTTCTGTGGTAGACCTGGAGACAGCATGTTGTTTCTTGGAAGACCATGAAATTGGGTTAGAACCATAGAATACACAGTAACCAGTGGTAGATTTTCTATCATCTGGATCAGAACCCCAGTCCGAGTCACAAAAGACTGTTATGTTGAGAGGGGAAGAACTGGTGAGAGTGAGACCATGATTCAAAGAGCCATTGAGATACCTCATGATTCTTTTGACAGCTTGCCAGTGAGAATTCTGAGGATTATGCATGAATTGAGAGACTTTATTGACTGCAAAAGAGATTTCAGGCCGAGTCATTGTGACATATTGAAGACCACCAACAATAGATCTATAGAGATAGGGATCATCAACAGGATCATCAGTGGTTGAGCATAGTTTGAGACCCTGGTTCATGGGTGTGGTCATAGGTTTGGAAGTGAGCATGTTAGCTTTTTGGAGAAGGTCAGATATGTATTTTGTTTGAGAGAGGTGTAGTTGACCCGGAGCTGAGGAGGTAACTTGAATGCCAAGAAAGTAATGTAAATCACCAAGATCTTTGAGAGGAAAAATTGTGTGCAGATGAGAAATCAGGTCTTTAATAGTAGTGAGAGAATCCCCTGTTATAATTATGTCATCGACATAAACCAACATGATAATGATGTGGCCAGAGAATCTTTTGATAAAAAGAGATGAGTCTGATTTAATTGAGGCAAAACCAAGTGAGAGGAGAGTTTGTTGTAATTTGGAAAACCAAGCTCTAGGAGCCTGTTTGAGGCCATATAGGGATTTATTGAGCCTGCATACAAGATCAGGATTACCTTGAGTGAACCCTGGGGGTTGTGACATGTAAACCTCTTCATTGAGGTCACCATTGAGAAAAGCATTATTCATGTCAATCTGTTTGATAGGCCAGCCAAAGGAGAGAGCTAGAGTTAGAACAAGTCTGATAGTAGTAGGTTTGACAACTGGACTGAAGGTTTCAAAGTAGTCAAAACCTTCTTGTTGATGAAAACCCTTGGCAACCAGTCTGGCTTTATGCTTGTTCAAAGAACCATCAGCATTTCTTTTGATTTTGAAAACCCATTTACATCCAATGGGAAGTCTGTTGGGTGGTAATGGAACAAGGTCCCAAGTGTGGTTTTTAATAAGAGCATCATATTCAGTTTTCATTGCTGAGTACCAGGGTGGTGAGGCTAGAGCTGACTTAATGGATTTGGGTTCAGACTCTATAAGAGATGTGGTGGTAAGATGTAGTTGCTTGGGTTTGTAAATTCCAGATTTGCTTCTAGTGGTCATTGGATGATTATTGATATGAAATGGGTTGGAGGTTTGATCTTCAGTGGATGTAAAAATTGGATTCTGAGGTAGAGATGGTGATGCTTGATTCTGAAGTATAGGATTCTGAGTGGAGGTTGGAGTTGTAGTAGTGGAAGGTAAAGCTTGATGTGGTGGAGAGACTTGATCCTGAATCATAGTTGAGGGTGTAGAAGCTGGAGCAATGATTGGAATGGAAGGGGGTGCTGTTGGAGGATGATGTGAAAGCATGTTAGTGGCTGTGGGGAGAGAATTGGGCAGAAATTCAGTGTTGGATTTGAAGGGAAAGATAGTCTCATCAAATTGTACATGTCTGGATATATAAATTTTGCCAGCAGATGATAAGCACAGATAGCCTTTGTGAATTAAGCTATATCCCAAGAAGACACACTGCTCAGATCGAAAGTCAACTTTGTGTTTGTTATAAGGTCTAAGGAGAGGATAGCAAGCACAGCCAAAGATTTTGAAAATTGTATAGTTGGGAGTTTTATGAAATAGAACTTCAAGAGGAGTGGAGTGATCAAGAGTGGGAGTTGGTAGTCTGTTAATAAGAAAAACAGCAGTTTGGAAAGCATACCCCCAATATGTTAAAGGCATTTTGGCATTAGCAAGCAGTGTCAGACCAATTTCAGTGATGTGTCTATGCTTCCTCTCTGCAGATCCATTTTGTTCATGAGTGTAGGGACAACTGAACCTCTGAATAATCCCTTGAGATTTTAAAAAATCTGAAAATGCAACATACTCCTTGCCACAATCTGATTGAAACACTTTTATCTTTGAGTTGAGTTGATTTTCAATCATATTTTTGAACTGAATAAAGGTTGATAATGCTTCTGATTTACTCTTGAGAAGATATATCCAGGTGAATTTGGAATAAGCATCAATGAAATGGATATAATATCTACTGCCATTGGAGAATGGAATTGGTGAAGGTCCCCAAATATCTGAGTAAATAAGTTGTAGAGGTTGAGTATATGTTGTGGATGAAGTAGGGAAAGGAAGTTTGTGTGCCTTTCCCATACAGCAGGCCTCACATATGAAGGGAGATTTAGGTAAGGAGAATGAAATGTTGTTCTTTTTCAAAACATGTGAGACAGTAGATGCAGAAGCATGGCCAAGCCTAGCATGCCAGAGATGAAAATTAAAAGAATTTGCAGAAACACCATAGCAGAATCTCATTCTTTTATTCTTTCTCAAGGAGTGTGAATCATTACAATTGTAAAAGGAATTACATTGTGATGGAAACTTCTATGTGCTGAAGGCAGAGCTCATTGCACTAGCATTGTCAAGAGCATACAGGCCATTCTTAATCTTCCCTTGAAGTAGTATCTCCTTGGTTGCCTGGGATTTAACATAACATCTGTCAGGATGAAATTCAAAGAAGACTTTGTTGTCTTTAGCAAACTGTGAAACACTTAATAAATTCTTTTTGACTCCAGGTACATGAAGAAGATCATGTAGAAATAAAGGTTTGGCACTTGGAGTTAAGAAGAATGATTTACCAATGTATTGGACATTAGCAGCTGATCCATTAGCCATCCTCAGTTTATTATCACCTTTACACTGGGATCTTGTCATGAGATTTCTTGAATCTGGTGTAACATGATGTGAGGCACCTGAATCAGGATACCAAGTTGGATCATAAACTGTCTCAGGTACACAAACAAGTGCTGTATTGATTGAACCAAGATCATTGGATGAATCTACTTCACTGTTCATGACAGTGATTTGGCCTTGATTCTGGTTTTTGAACTTCTGAAAATTATTGTCATCTTGATATTGTTCATCGAATCTGTGATAACAGTTTAGGGCTATGTGCCCAAATTTGCCACAGACTTGACATTGAGGTTTGTTCCTTCCTGAGTGCTGAAAATTATTTCTGCCTCTTCCTCTGTTGAATCTTCCACCTCTGTGGGATGATCTGCCTCTTCCTCGATTATTGTATTGAGTTTGAGCTAGATTGGCTTGCATGTTTTGCATTGAAAATGCATCTGAATCTTTTTCTTTTTCTTTCTTTCTTCTTTCAAACCTCTCTTCTTGTGACATTAGGAGAGCTTCTACTTCTTCAAAAGTGTAGGGGTCTGTTCTTGACAGAATTGTGTTGACCAGGGAGTCATATTCCTCTGGTAATCCATCTAGGATAGCTTCAATTTGTTCTTCACTATTTAGAGGTGATCCAACAGCAGCTAGCATATCTATTATTTCTTTGATTTCAAGCAAATATGTACTGAGTTTTTCAGTTTTCTTTGTACCTTTCAATTGATCCTTCAATTGCTTTATTTTCGATCTTGTTTGAGAAGTAAAAAAAATTTCAAGCTTTTTCCATACCTGATGAGCATGTTCGCACCCTATGACTCTGGTAGTGAGCCTTTTAGTCATTGATGACAGCAGCCATGAAGTTAACAATTGGTCCTGTTGTTCCCAGTTGGCAAATTCTGGATTCAATGTTTGTTGTTCTTCAGCTTCCTCCGATAAGTATTTCTTTGGCATTCCACCATTTCCATTTATAAAACTTTGTAATTTGTACCCTTTGATGGTACTAACAACTTGGAACTTCCATATCAAAAAGTTGGTTTCATCCAATTTCTCGGAGATTGGATTTGAGAAGGTTTGGGGAATGAATCTTTTTGAACTTTCCTCCATTGTAGGATCGAAAAAAGCTCTTGATACCATGTAGATATCTGAGCAGTAATAGGGAAAGAGAATTGACAGTAGAGAGGAATGATAATGGAGATAGAAGTCTGTATATTGAATTGTCTAAGAGTACAGAGTACAATGCTTTATATAGAAGGAGAGAAAGGAGTTAGTTAGAAACTAACTATAACAGAATGAAACTAACAAGCTAACTGAGCTAACTGCTTTTCTTAACTGTTTCTGTTAATACCCTTTACACCTTTCGTTCAGCCTTAATTCTCAATCCTTGGTACAATGCTGACTTTTCCCTTGCCCATAACCAACTCAAGAAATCCCTCCACCACCCAAGTCTTCACTCTTCTTTTGGCAGCTTACCGTTATATCACACACTTCCAACTTGAGATAGATGCCTATTTTGGTTTTATTATAATAACAACCTGTGAGAAAACAGGCACATTACATAATAGATTTGAAGTCGAGATTTAGGCAAATATATAACCAGGTGTGATCAGTTAAACTATGTATTATATTTCGTATCAATTTTTAACTTTTCTTTTCATTTCAGGATGCCTTTGCTTCTGAAAGAAGGAAAGCCAAAATGCTTAATTTCTCAATTGCATATGGAATGACCCCGATTGGGCTTTCTAAGGATTGGAAGGTACCATGAATTCTATTACTTATTATGTGAGGCTTACATAGGTGACAACTCCCTGTGATTATTGATTTGATTGTACAAACAAGTTTAAATATATTTTTTTGTCAGGTTTCTGTGAAAGAAGCTAAGAGAACAGTTGACCTTTGGTACAATGATAGAAAAGAAGTGTTGAAATGGCAAGGGGAACGTAAAAAAGAAGCTTGTGAAACTCAATGTGTTTACACATTGCTAGGACGAGCCCGGCGGTTCCCTTCAATAGACCAAGCTAACAGCTACCATAAAGGCCACATTGAACGAGCTGCTATTAATACTCCAGTACAGGTAATCAATTCTTTCAAATTCATTAATGCAACAGTGTTTCGCTTTCCCTTCATCCCTGTCACTCTACTCTCAAGTTTGATGGTCTCTTGTTGTACATTTAAAATAAAGAAAAAATTGCCGTGTAAAAGAAAAAAGTTGACAACACAAATCATGTACCAAACTTTCTTTTGAAATATGCATCCATTTGATTTCTCTATCCATTCATATGCATAACTCTTAATAACATTTGATAATTGTTTACAGAAATCACCTTTCACAAAACCATTGTTGGATTAACGATTTGCATCACATACATTTATACCCATTGAATTTTATAGCATTTGGAAACCAATTTATATTCCATCATATATCTTATACAGACGTAAGAAAAAAAAAATATAATTTTAAAAATATAAGCAAGCATTTACTTCCTGATTAAACACTTATAAATGTTTAATTTATCTAAAATTGGCAAGATCAACATCATAACTATTTATTAAATTATTATTCATTGGTTAGATTGATGGAATTTTCATTCTGGTAGAACTTTTAAAATGGTGTACCTCAAGTCTTTCTAATATCCCTATATCTTATGCCCTATAAATGGGGCAAGTGCAACTGGGCTAACGTGTAGTGAGAAGAGAAAATCCTAACTATTGGAGGATTAGAAGAGCACTTGAGGTAACATGACCGCTTAAGACTTAGTCATTTAATCATGACCATTACTGCAAGATCCAATGATCGAGATTCTTATAACAAATGTGTTCTGACTGGACATGACATTCGCGCATGTGTGTTTTTGGATATTGTGTGTGTGTGCCTACGTGTGTTAACCTCCTTGCTTTTAGTAATTGATTTTGGTTAATAACAGATTTTTATCCTTCTCATAGCCTCTACCAGTCCACAAAGTTTGTCATCCATCCCCACCTTCAGACCTTTCTTTTATTGCTTTCTGATTTGTCAAATGCAACAGGGTAGTGCAGCAGATGTTGCCATGTGTGCCATGTTACAAATATCTGATAATAAACAATTGAAGGAGCTTGGATGGAAGTTACTGCTACAGGTTAATATTTATGTCAAGAATCTTCTCCTTTTTAATTTCTGGGCTCACTTTTTATTAAGTTCCATTCAAGTATTTTCATCCACTTGAGGTTTGATTTTAATGGTATGTCATACATTGATTTTGGGGAGAATGGGGCTTGCTATGTGATGAAGAAAATTCTGTTCATCTATTGTCTGTAAAACAATTTCTCGGCCAATGAAATAAATAGTCCACCTAAGCAGCTGGCTTCTTGTTGACTGAAAAGTTACACAGTTTACACTTGTTTTGAATAAACATGATTCATGACAACTTGATCGATGTATGCTCCTTTCTTCCCAGTCGTTTTCCATTCTTCATAATACTCCAGAGTTTATATATTGGTTTTTGCTTTGACATCTTTACTTCCCATTGTTCTCTTTAATTTTTTTTCTCATTTATGATCATGTAACCCTAGTCACGGATGGTTTGCATCATTTAAGTGATACATATTATAATCATCCCTTTTACCATTAACTCACTCTCATAGTTTGTAAGCAATTTGAAGATACTGGCTACAAATTTGTTGTGATTTTTATCAATTGTTTATTTGTTACTCTCTATCACTATACTGTATAATATTAATTCTTTTTCAGATCTGAATGTTTTGGTCTAGTTAAAAGCTTTCTTGCTTCATTTTAGCTAAGATTTTTGTATATGACAAAGCAGGTTCATGATGAAGTCATATTGGAAGGGCCAACAGAGTCAGCTGAGGTTGCAAAGGCCATAGTTGTTGAGTGCATGTCAAAACCCTTTAATGGGAAAAATATTCTTAAAGTTGACCTCTCCGTCGATGCCAAGTGTGCTCAAAACTGGTATGCTGGAAAATAGATATTCAGGCAAACAGTATGGAAATTCGTGAATAGCTGTGGTGGGGTAATTTTACACCCTTGGTTGGTTTCATATAAAGGCCATGGCTGAACTTGGGAAATGTTTTCTCATTCAGATAGCACTGGCTGCATGGTTCCTTTTGGTAAACTAATAAAAAAAAAGACTGCTACTTGGGGGTGCCTTCTATTTCAATGGGATAAGTATGTCCTTGATACTATCCTCCTGGATTTCTAGAGAGGTTGATATCCTGAGAGTAGTTTCATTGTGATGTTTTGGTAAGCATGGCATTTTTAATTTAACCCTGAAGGAAGAAGCACAGGGCCAAAATCATTGGTTGATTTTTCTTCTTATTTTCAATATATACGTATACATGTCATGTCTTGAATTATGTAACAATATGGACTATTGGTTTGATGTAACAGTATAACTTTGTATTATTGTATATAAAAATGAAATTGACTGTTTTTCTATCAGAAGAGGTAGGGGTGTTCAAATCCAATCCAATCCAATTGGAACCGTAACAACTGATCCAAATAACCGCAAACCGAAAAAATTGTAAACTGCAAAAAATCAAATTTTTTATTGGATTGGATTTCAGATCTTCCTATGAAAATCAATCCAATCCAAAGTTTTATAAACATTTACATATTATCATTATTGATATTATTTTTTTTGTGATGATGTAAAAAAATTATTGTATAATTATATTTAATGAATAACATTCAATCATGGATTTGTGAGCCATCAAATAATTTGTATGTTATAAGATATGATAAGACAATTGTATATTTTTTTCGACTCTAAATTTGTAAATGATTAACGATTTCGGAAACTAATAATGATGTCATAATTTTGCTTTCATAAGTTCATTTTTAGTTTATTTGAGAAATCGAAATCCAATTTAATCCAAACCGATTAAAATTGAATTGGATTTGTAAAAAAATCAAAACCGATTGGATGATTTTTCCCTCAAAACCGATCCGATCCAATCCACGAACACCCCTTAGAGGCGTGCTTGTGAATATCAACAATAGTGCCTTTATCTCTCGCTGGTATCCTATACGTTATGATCATCTACAAGCTAAACTAAACGAGGGCAAATGGTACAAATAAATGTAGAGAGTCAAGAACCAATTGCATATAATAATTACATGGAAGAAGATTTGTTCATTCATCTCAATTTATACAATGTTTTTAAGCAGCCTAGCTGGGCACTTGCTGACAACCAGACACTACGAACTATGAAGTAATGATGATATCCAACGGTCAAACATTTGCTCTGACCAGTATAGGACCAGCCTAAGTTCAATATGCAGGGGGGAAAAAGCATGAATAATTTTTATGTGGAGGCCTAAACCTGAACGACATATATATATTTCAAATCATACACTCAATACCATCCAAGTAGAAAATTAGAACTCAAAAGTCCAACATATGACACAACATAATTACCAGAAAAGTTAGTTCTCTATGAGCTATTTGTCATGTTGTTGTAGATCAATTTCCCAGGCTGATGCCAAATGCAATAAAAGCTGATCTGGTGGTACACCTTCCCAGTCATCAGCTGTATCTGTTGAAGCTTCATGTAAATTCAGTAAGAGCTCTTTCTTCACTTCCATGGGAATGCCAAAGGTATCAGGGCCATTTTCCAATATTATCTCCAACAACTGAACATTATAATCATGAATTCAATATTTTAAGCCTCAGATCAAAGACAAAAAAGGAAAGCAAAGGCAGCATTGTGTACAAAGCAGAGTATGCACCAATCGCTGAACAAATTATTTGTTGTGGTTTCAGTGTAGAATTACAGGGGAATGAACATGTTATTGAATATGTGTTATATTATACAACCAAGACTTTTCTAAACTAGATTGGCCAAATGCATCTTAAATATAGAAGGTAAATTTCTATTTATCACAAGAGATGTGATTCCAAATTACAGGGATTTAAACTAATCTAGCATATTCTACTTCATCGTGTTATCAAAAAGAAGGAAAAAGGCTGAGTTTGTTTCTGAAGTTAGCAAGTAAGGGAGTATCCAACTTTGAATTTTATTGGGTTAAGATTACAATGTAATTTAAATTAAATATTGATCATCATTGTTCACTTTAAAGACAAGCTCATTTGGGAGTCTTATACCAAAATAGAATGCTTTAAAATCTGGACTATGTACCAACTAAAAACAAAAGTGAGTCACAAACAGATAGACCATAACTATGTTGTGTAATCACACTAATACAGACATGGACACAATATTCCCCAAAAAATAATTTTTTACGAGTCTTGTAATAATAGCACAATGACTGCTTAAATAGGGCCTATAAATCATGGCCTTGCTTAAACACTGATCTTCAACGAGGCAGGGGATCTGTCATTGTACTAAGCAAATTGTCTAGCTCATAATTATGCAGAAGAAACAAAATTTAATCAAGTCCTCCAACTAAACATGACTTGACAAAACTTGAGACAGGAATGTCTAGTCTCTAAAATAATTACACCCAAGAGTGACTAAAACCCTTTAAGGGCGTTCATATCCAATTCAATCCAATGCAAACCGCAGAAACCGAACCGAAAAAACGAAAACGAAATCAAACCGAAATCCAAAAACCGCAAACCGCAAAAACCGAATTTTTTTATTGGATTGGATTGGTTTTCGGATCCTATGTTAAAAACTGATCCAACCCAATCCAAACCGAACTTATATATACATATATTATTACTTACAAAATAATTATATATTTATACTTGTATACATATATATATATTTATAAAAATACTTATACTAATATTTTTTTATGATTTTATTATCTAATATCATGTTAATATTTCTATAAATATATCAAAATAAAACTAGTTTTAAATTAATTTTCATGTCTCATATCATTCTTTTTATATAATTTGAATAAATATAAGATCTAATAAGAAAATGTTTACTATTACTTCATTATTTTATCAATTTTATCAAATATTTATTGTTGCTTTAAAAAACTGAAAACCAATCCAATTTAAATTGGATCGGATTTGAAAAAATATCAAAACCAATCGGATGATGAAATGATAAAACCGCAATGATCGGATTGGATGGTTTTTTGCCTCAAAACCGATCCAAACCAAACCGCGAACACCCTTTAACAATGCTAATTTTCTAGATGAAGATCTATTCCAGCAATTGCAAACTACACTAGTTTTGACTTTGATAAAATGACCAGTGAAATGGCAATATCATCTATTCCTATTATATTTGGGAAGTGGGAAGCGTTATTTTGAATGAGAGAAAAATCATATAATGAAAGAATCTACATATTCTGACTTTTAAAAAAACGGAAATTTAGACAAAAGAAATGCCATACCTGTTGAATCCAAGACAAACAGATGTCATACAGGTTCTGCTCCAGTAAGAATTGTGCAATGGCATGCAAGATCTCACATGCAATCTCACTTGAAAGTTGGTCAATTACAGGGCCCGTTCTATCCATTAATTTTACGAGCAAAAGATCATCTGCAGTGGACAATACTTCTGCAAAGGCTGTATCTACATCACCTGCTTGAAGGGCATCCATAGCATTACTCCAAGAAGTCCAAATGGCATCCCTCTCTTGTCCAACATTGTCATCAGCCAGAGCTTCTGCAGTCATTTCCGGGATTGCTACTCTTGTTGCTCTAGATGTTCCATTGTCCTCACCAGCAACCCGAATTGCTTCTAAGGTAGCTTCATCCTTAGAAGCTTGCCAGACACTTCTTGCAGAGGGCCCCTCACCAAGCCGGATGGGCATCGCTGCTTTATCCCAAGCTCTCCTGCTGCCCCCCTGATCACTCTCATGCGCAGATTTTGGCGATCTGCCATCAACAGAACTACCACCAAAAGCCCTCCTCGAGGAAATTTGGCCATTTCTCGAAGCACCATACCCAGGAAAATCCCATCCCTCTGACATGTCAGATCTCCAAGATGGCCCCCTTCCCCTCATTCCCAAAGCATTTCCATCAGATTGGGCAAATCTTTCACCAAATGGAATACGTCCATCACCTCCTCTTCCATACTTGGCACCAGAGTAATCATTAAAACCATTATACTTGCTAGAAGGCCTACTTGATGATCCCTCGAACCCGGTAAAGTTACTACCTCTACGGCCTGATGATATAGATAAATCTCTTGACATGTCTTCAACAATTCTCTCAAGACCTCGTACTCTGTTCTCTAGAGTCACCATGCCATCATGAGATCCACCCATGAAATCCTGCAAAATTGTTAAAACATCCATCACTAATGAATAACATATACCAGACCTAATTTTTTCTGGCCATCTGAACATACCTGCAGCATGTTCATCAGATGAACCTGTTGTCGTTCCAGCTGCATTAACTGCCGCTGGATGGCCAACCAGTTTCCTCTGTTATTGGAGAAGGATACTTCCGATTGACCATCAGTTTTAGAAAAACCTGCAAGATTGGCAGAACCCTCCCTCTCATCATTTTCAGTCCTGTCATCAGTATTGTTTGCTTTTGTCCTCAGATCTTTTACATTCACTCTCTTTTCAGAGTATCTTTCATGAGCAAAATCATCATAATTCCTTTGTTTGGAATTTCCATCATTGCTTCTTTCTAAGATGTGATATTTATTATTGGAAGATCCATGAAAATCATCATTAGGGATATTTCCAATGGAATTTATTCTTTCTTTTGAATCTTTAGCACTTGCTTCTGAATCTTCCCCATTGTTTGTGCTTGAAGAATTGAGGCATCTACGAGGAACAACTACTTCCACTGGCAAATCATCTGAACCCCTTCTTTCAAGTTTTTGGAAAAATTCTGGGTTTAGTTCTTTATCACTTAAGGCAGGTGCTTTCTTTTTTAATATTACAACTGCCTTCTCTGAGATGCCAGCAGCTTTGGCCTTAGCAGTTGAGTCAGTGTTGGAAGAACTAGTTGATGAATCCTTTATTGATGAATCAGTCTTCCTCTCATCAAGATTTACTTTTTTCAGGTCACTTGTTTCTGAAAAAATAGCTGGTTCAGGATTTCCACCATCTAAAGCATAAAAAACAATCATCACTAAGATAAACCAGTACAAATTGGTTGATGATTACATTACAACAGACAAAACAAATATGCCTACCACGAGACATGGGCTTTGAAGCATGAGGAGATCCATCTCCTTTCCCTGCAATCTTTTTCCACAATTGCAAAGCCTCTGTCATGCTATCTCTCACAGGTTTTATCTGTAAACAATAAAGCATTATTTTTAAAAAACTTAAATGACGAAAAAGCAAAGAATTAGTTCTCTTTCAGCAAATTGCAAATCTACCATTCTAGGACAAATAACCCTCGGTCCTGACTTAACGAGAAAACAGTATATGCGCTACTATTGTCATAGAGACCTGCTAGACCAGTCACCAGAAATGCACTATCTATTGTCTGTGGGTGTGGGCGCATAATTCTTTCGGTGCTCTTTAAATGAGGTACACTAGAATGCGAGCCACAAAGTAAAAGGGAAAAAAAAATCTGTTCTATGTGGCCTCTAACATTTAGAGGACTTGATGTTCTTGCACTATATTGAACTAATTGTTTTTTAGATACAGAAAAAAAGTTAACATAGGAATTGTAATAAATGGTACTAATACTATGGTAGGACCTTGTGGCCTTCAAAAAGAGAATATCAAAAGATAAAAATGGCACGGCAAGAAGCAAGTTCAACAAGCTATGATAAGGAAATCTCATTGCAAATGCTACCTTGTCAATTCGGCAGGCTTCGAGTGCTGCTATTGTGGGTGCCGTTTTCTCTGTAATCAAACTGCTTGAATGCAAAGCCAAGGAAGTTAATGCCTCAGCTGCTGCTTTACGTGTTGCCCAGTCATTACTGGTAAGGCAGTCATGAATGCTAGGTAGCATATGTTCCAAGCTTTGTGGTGCAATTGCTCCAACCTACAATCAATACTAAATTAACTCTTAGGAATTTTTGTACTATTTCTTTTCTATAGTATTTACTATCATAAAATGGTAATTTGGTAATCTATAAAGACAACAACTGACAGCAGCCCGAAAACTGTACAAAAAAAAAAAGATATTGACAATTTGACAGAGTCAAAGTAAAAGAATATGAATCTTCCTAGTCTCTACCACCATTCAGTTGAGAAGAAAAATAATAAAACCCAAATCTGATAAAAACTATGCCAAATCTCCCACTGCAATTGCCATCATCATTAGAATTATACTCTGAAATTGCCCAAACCGCTTTCCAACATCGTTCTCATTACATATGGCCATGTTAAATTGAATTTTCCAGATATCATCATCCTAATGAATCAGGTACAGTAAATAAATGCCACATTTTCAAACATCCACCCAAACATAACTTCTAGTCTTTCCCTGAATTTCCAGTTTCAGTATCAGTCTTAGCTAGCCTTTGGCACAAGTGTTAGAAGTTAACCTAACATGGGATTAATGCATTCTATTTTAATGCATTCTAAAAATAGAAATTAACCTAACATGGGATTAAAAAGTTAAACATTTAGGTTCCACCTTAAAACCAAGAAAAACTGTTCTATTTCATTCTATCCAAACGTCAAATGTTACCTAAACCTAAACGACCCAACTACAGGCAAACCTGTGATATTCTATCCTCCATTTCATAATTCATCAACAACATTGATTTCATTTTGCTCAACACAAAGCAAGCAAACCTGTGACAAACCAGCAACAACAGGCAAAATTGCAGCCTTTGCCAAGAAATTGGGGCTGTTGAGCAGCTTGCAGATCCTAGGGCACAGCTTCTGGAATGCAGCCACCGGCACCAATGCCGATGCAGCATCACCGCTGCCCACACCGCCGGCACACTCCACCATCTTGGCCATGCAAACTGCGGCACCAGCCTGCACTCCCTTGTTCTGCTCCCCCATTGCCTCAAACAGAGGCTTCACGAACAGCGCCACAAGGGAACCAATACCGGCGCCGCCACCACCATCCCCATTATTCCCTTCCCCTCGGAGGTATAGCACGGCGAGCGCCCCGATTGTGTTCCGGCAGGCATCACGGGCGGCGGAGTCGGGGTCCTTGAGGCGGCGGACGACGTGGGCAATGATCTTGGTAAGGTGTGGGGCGGCGGAGTGAGGGTGGTCGGAGCAGACGACGGAGAGGAGGCGGAGGGACTCGTTCTTGACGGCGGGTTTAGGGTCGGCGGCGGCGTCGTAGAGACAGTTGAGGATCATGGGAATGGCGTCCGGAGAGAGGGTTTGAATGGTTTTCTCGAGGTCCTCAACGGCGATCTGGTGGGTGTCTCTGTCTGAAAGCTTGGAGAGAGAGGTTAGGATCCTCTGTTTCAGTTCCACCATAGCGAGGTGGGACGAAAGGGATGAAGATCTCGAAGAGGGTTGTGGGGTTGGCGTTGGTGTTGATGGGGTTTGGTTATGGGGTTTTGGGTTCTTCATTTGTGTTGGGTTGGAGTGTATGAGAGAATGGGAGTGGGGTTAGAGAGACCCCTCAACTCAAGGTTGTAAAGGGGAAAGGTGAATGCTTGCAGTGTAATGGTGGTGAGTATTGAGAAAAGGGTGAGGTTGGTTAATGGTTGGTGTGAAAGGAAAATATGAACTGATTCAAGTGAGGGAAAGAAATGGTAGATCTGCGTGAGTGAGAGTGAGAGTGAGAGTGAGAGAAGAAGAAGAAGAATGAGGGGAAAGAAGTTTTGAAAAATCAGAACTGAAAATGATGTGGGTTTTTCTTTCTTTCTTTGTTTCTGTGAATTGCAAGTCAAGGGATAGGGGAAATTTGTGAATCGTTGGATTTATATATAATGATTAAAAAAAGTTTTGGGTAGACAAAGCATACTTGATTCTTGCCCGGATGGTAAGATAGCACCAGGGTCATCCTTCCAGACCAAGGTGGTGGAGTAGGAGTAGGAGTAGGGTGGGGTAGGGGTAGATCCGAAAGGTGGGAATGGTAAATGGAAATCATGTGATTTGTCAAACTAACGAGACTTTTTATTTACTAAATGAGATGGCTATTTTGAAACCAACTCCGGGCTCAAGTTGATTCTAGAAATGAATGGTATGAATGAAAATCATGTGATGGTACGTTTGGTTTACAGTTGAGTAGAGAAATGAATGGTTGAGATGGATTATGCACATTTTACGAAGTACGTTAGACGGAAGTGATTTAAAATCACTTTTCAAAACCATGATTTTGTTCTACCACAATTTAAAACAAACAAGCAAGCTTAGGAGAATTTATTTTAATGGAATCGATTTTAAAAAATTGATTTTGTTTGGATGAGATAAAGTGAAATCATTTTCATACATTAAATTATTAAAATGGTTAATTTGGGTTTTATTGTTTTATTCTCTCTCCCCGTATATTGTTACATAAGAATAAAATTGTAAAATTACTGTAATTATGTATGGTGGTTGAGCACATACAAGCCTTTTGTTGCTAGTTACTCCCCTTTTTTGCCATTCGACACTAGCCACCATTCTACCCACCACTCTTATGGGCCACCGAAATGAAGGTGGGGTGTTGAATTATAGTGAGCAAAAATGACTTTGGAGCAGATTAGATTTGAGGATAGTTGGATCTGGAAACACAAAAAAATAGTTACAACAGTGATTAAGTAGCAAATAACAAATCCTTTCAGTTATCAACAACCCCATTCATTTAATAATTATTAGTATATCTTGTGGTAGTTTTTTGTGTTTTACTGTGCAAAATCTATGAAGGTATTGCATGATGAGACTCACCCAAAACCTATATGTAAAACTTGTTTGCACCATATTACACTTATTGCTTAAGAGTTAATTAAGTTAGTTGTCATTCAGTTGAGAGTTAGTTACATTAGCTAGCATTGTTATATTTTTGTTTATTGTATTTATCAATCACTGACCTTGAGCTATAACTTTTTGAATATAAATATCTTATCCTTTGGGAAAATTCATTCACTTGATTAATCCATCATCTGGTACATATATGGTATTATGAGATATAAATTTTATGTTGTGATCACTTTGTTTCTTGTTATTCTCGATTTCCTTTTTTACATTCTTGTATTTTTTCTTCTTCTCAACTTCTTCATTCATGGACGATCCATCAAATCATCTCCATCTTCATTGCTATGATGATCGTAATTATAGTTTTACAACCTTTAATCGGTTCTTATTATAATACACGCACCCAAGTCGTGCTTGTTGTAAGAACAACCTTGGATTCATTTATGACTTTCTTCTTCAACCAGATGATTTATATCCCCGATTTGCTTGGCGTATGGATTATGTGGTTATCTCTTATATTTTCAGCAAATTTTCCAAGTATATCATAACAAGCATCGTGTATTTTGATTTGGCATGAACCTTGTATCTTCCAACTTTGCAATGAGCTAACGAGCCAAACCTAGGGTAATGAGTACTTTATCCTTGTATTCTGTTTGTTGGCTATGTTCCTTATGGTTCATCCCCACCATCTTCATTTGATCTTATTAGTTTACTCGTGGCTATACAATGCTAATAAATAATTCCATTGCTTTATGCTCCATTGGATACCACCAGACCTACACTATATAATTCAAAACAAGCTCCTGCCATGGGAACAATTTTGTTTGCTCCCATTGTAACGCACTAAATTCTTAATTGAAAAATAATGTCTGTTGGATGCACTATTTTCAAATTTGTGAAATTATTTCGCACATTATCGATATTGAAAAACAATACATCACAACGCGTAGGTAATCCAACAGTTACTTAAGCATAAATTTAATTCTTCAATAAAGTAAATAATCGTTCCCCACATGGCTCAAATATACACATAGTCAATAAATAGGCTTAAAGGCAATTAAAGTTACAAGTGTCCTTGCTAAAAATGCTCCCTCACTCAAGCGAGGATCCGCTTGCTTGAGCGAGCCGCAATTCAGAGAGCACCCCTGGTGCTGCAGGGGTTCTCGCTCGAGCGAGCCTGAGAGCACCCCTTGCTCGCTCGAGCGAGCCTCCACTTAGAGACTCCTCTCCTCTCTCCCCTGTCCCTCGCTTGAGCGAGCCCTTGCTCGCTTAAGCGAGCCTGCCTGAACTCAAATACTTCATTTCTTCACTTTTACTACTTTCTCCCTATTCCTTATGCACTAGTCTCCTCCCTTACTAGATATAATTCCCTAATTCACCACCTCCGTCTTCCTCCTTGCCTCCTTACCTGGTTAGACTCTCAACTGTAGGGTATAACTCCTACTAGGTTAAAGCTACAATGGTATCAAACTTATTACTTGGTTTCCTCCCCAGATTCCCTTAAAAACCCATGGCTCTCACTAAATCCTCTATCTCTCCCTTGAATTTTACTCTTAAACCCCTGAGCTCTCTTCCTACTTCTAGTTCCTTCTCTCGGTAGGATCTGTCGCCTAAGGTTTTCACCACATTTTCTAGACCCTAATTCCGAGATGTTACACCCATCATTAATCATGTTTCACCTAATTAATAGAAGCTGGACTCATCTACTACCAAACACATTTGCCCTTTGCAAGGCTCATCTTAGCATATTACCTTTTGTATAATTTATTTGGCATGTTAGCTATTATTGATAAGGTTCCAATAGTTAGCAGTGGCTCCTATCCCACTTTTACCTCACTTGTTATAAGGCTCCTAATTGGTACCATATATCCTATGTTTATCCTTTGAATACCAATCACTTGTTATTATATAATTGATACCCATGATATTAAGTCTATCTCTTACCCTTCAAGTCTTTAATTCCCATTACAAGATTTCGAGAAAAGAGACATTAAGAATCAATAAGTTGTTGTCTATCAAAATAAATTCAATGCATTTCATTATCTAACCCAAATCAATTGTCCCAATTCACTTTTAAAATAATATTTATAATTTTTCATGTTAATTCATTAAAATATTTTTTAATATTACTTATCTCAAAATCAATTTTACCATAATTTAAAACAAGCAAACCTATTTATTTGTCCAAAACTTCCATTTTTCTTCCCCTCTCCCTGTCTGTTTTTTTTTTGGGTCAAATTCCTCTCTCCCTTTAAATAAACCATCTCGTAAGTTTGGCCATTGTTTTTCCCACCATGTTTTTTTGCTATTCCCATCCCCTATATTTTTTTGAAAAATTTTAAAACCCAAAACTGCCATTCAGTTAATTGGCTTACGGACAAGGTTGTTCGAGAACTATTCCCGGACAGCCTTATCCGTAAGCTTTTTTTTTTTAAAAAAATGGCCTACAGACAAGGGTGTTTGGAAACTATTCCCAGACAATCCGTAAATACAGGCTTACGAACACAACTGTCTGAAAATAGTTCTCATAAAATTGTGTCGGTAAAAGGAAAAAATGAGGAAAATGGGGACAGAGGAAGGGGGGCGGGGAGGGGAAAGGGGAACCGGGAAAGGGAGGGGGAGTGGGGGTGAGGGGAAAGGAAAGGGGAAGGGGAAGGGGGGAGGGGGAGGGGAGATGAGGGGTAGTCTTGGAAAAAAATATGGGGGTGGAAATAGCAAAAATAACGTTGTGAAAAGTAATGGCCGTAAGTTTTTACCACGAAGCTGAGAAGGTCCATTGGGCCTAAACGTGTTTGGGGATTGAACATGGTTCGGTCCGACCCGGCCCGAAAATTGTTTTCCCTTCGCGGCGTTAAGGTACGCACGAACCAAAGAAGAAGAACCCTTCTAAACCCTGCTTCTGCTGCTAAGGAACCACCTTTCTTCATTCTCCACGCTCCACCAACAATGCCACCCAGCTTCGTATTTGAACCCCCCAGCGACGAAGAACTCGAACACTCCGAACCCGAAGAAGAAGAAGACAACGACGAAGAAGAAGTTGAGTCTGAATCAGAATCAGAATCAGACGAAGAGCGCAAAGAAGCGCGAGTTTCGAAGAAGAAAACACAGTCTCCATGGGACTTTGCTAAATACACGGAATCAGTGGCCGAGGAACACGCTCGCCGGAGCACAACCTCGGTGGATGAGAAAATCTCCAAAGCCCTCAAACAACGTTCCACGCCGCTCGTTGCAGTGCCCGACCCAGAAGACGATAGCTCCGAGTCCGAACCCGATAAACAAGTAATTATGGCGTTCTCGTTTTTCATATACATACGTACCCTTATAGGCTCAACTTATTCACTATGGAAAAAAGTATTGTTTGTTTCAAAAGTTTTTTTTTTAATTTGTTGGCTTTGTTTAGGAAGGTTATAGAAGAAGTGCGTATTTGTTTCAGAGGTTGCTTTTTGATTCATGGTAGAAAAATAAGTGTTTTTGTGTTTCAACATTTTTTTTTTCTTTTTATTTGTTGGGTTTGTCCAAGAAGGTTTTAGAAACAGTGCTTATTTGTTTCAGAAGTTCCTTTTTCATTCATGATAGGGAGAAGCTGTTATTTGTTTCAAATTGCTTTTCTTTTTATTATTTGTTGGGTTTGTTTAGTAAGGTTATAGAATAGAAAAAGTGCTTGTTTCTTTCCTTAGTTGCTATTAGATACATGGTAGAAGAAAGTGCTTATTTGTTTTAAAATTTGCTGTTTTTTCGGTTGGGTTTGTTTAGGAAGATTACAGACCGGAAGAGGAAGATGAAGAAGAGGGTAATGTTGATCACAAGTCCTTTTTTGCTCCTTCTGATGGGGCCTCTTTCCATGCAGATTCCTTCTTGCAGCTCAATTTGTCTCGCCCTTTGCTCCGGGCTTGTGAGGCCTTGGGGTATGCTAAACCAACACCAATTCAGGTTCTATTTGCTCTGTTTTTTGTTATTTTTATTATTGACACTATCAATTATGTAATTCCGTGCTATTAGGATCCTTTGTCTTGAAAACTTTACTCTGCTTTACATTTTTAGTCTTAGCATTACTAGAGCTGGTTATGTAATTTCATGTTGTGTAGGATACTTCACACTGTAAAATTTACTTTGTTTTTGGGATTTGAATCATCTTGATAGGCTGCTTGTATACCATTAGCATTGACTGGTCGCGATATATGTGGAAGTGCCATTACTGGGTCTGGAAAGGTAGTATTTCTGTTACTTTTATTTTGGCAACTGTAAATTAGTGATTCTGTGCTTCTCCAGTTTGGAGCCTGAGTTTTTGTACAGCAGTTTCTTTTAATACCATTTGTTTGTATCCTGCTGTTGTATGTCCATGCAGACAGCTGCATTTGCACTGCCCACTTTAGAGAGGTTGTTGTTCCGTCCAAAACGTGAGCATGCAATAAGGGTCCTTATTCTTACTCCAACCAGAGAGTTGGCAGTCCAGTAAGTATTCTCATAATTGTTTGTTTCCATTCCTGAATCACATTCATTATGTAAAAGCATTCCAAATATTTAGCTGTGCCAGGAGAGTATTTAACTCACTAAGTGTAATGTGAATGTTTTTTTCCCCTTTTTCCTGGCTGAGAATGCAGTATGCCTACTAGTATGTATGAACATGTAAGATGGACTTTTATGGCTTTGTATGCATGTTTCTTCAGTGCCGCCCATTCGAAAACTTGAGCTTCAATGAGTGCACATGGCTCAGTTAATGGCTATTCACTGGATGAATATAATTTTTGCAATATGAAGTGCCTTTCCTCTCTTTCTTTCCTTTTTTTATCTATTTAAATTAATAAAATGAGTTTTTATTGTAAATTTTAGTACTAACTTTAGGATGCTCAAATTCAAGGTGGGCTTCATTCAGCCCTTTTCTAATTATGATGATGAATATAGTACTTCTAATGGAAGATTGAAGATGTAAAATTTTAGAAGCACTCTTTTATGGTGATTCATGTAAATTTCTTTCAAAATATATTTATTCCTAATTATTTTTTGCAGAGTTCACAGTATGATAGAGAAGCTTGCTCAGTTTACTGATATAAGGTGTTGCCTGGTTGTTGGGGGTCTGTCAACGAAGGTTTGATTGCTGTTTCAATTTCATGATACCTTAATTTCCAAGTTATGTTGGTTGGCCAGAATAGAGTTATGTGCTTCTTGTGATGCTTGCAGTATGCTGTTTGGGTTTCCTCCTTGGACAATATCCTCTACTGCCTTCGGTCTTTTATACAGTTTCATCTATACATTTCCTGTCTGTTTGACATGCAATAGTCAATTCTCTGGTTTCAACTGATGGTTTTCCTTTCCTACTAAGTACTAACTAGTAGTTCATTATGTTAATATAAATTTGACATTTGTGTATTGTGTATGATTTTATCTCCATTCTTGCTGATGATAAGAATTAACTGTAATAAAGCATTTTGTAACAACATGGACCTTTTTTCTTCATGACTTACTAGATGAACGAGCCTTTTGAAGAAATATTTCAAACTAATCAGCAGGAAAATACAGAGGATTGTATTTGTTAAATGAAATGTTATTTTTTTTCCTGACAAGCCAGAAATGTTACTGTTGATGATTTCATAATCTATGCTTCATCTCATTTTTATCCAAATATTATCTCTTTGATGATATATATCACATGATAAGGTGATTTATTTATGAATAAGATAAAGCACTTTGGCTTTTATAGTTTTAAAAATTCCTCTCTACTATCTGATTGGTTGGTAATGCAGACTCTCCTTTGCTATTTATGTTTTTAAAAGTGGTTTTTTTTCATCCTAGGTGCAAGAGACTGCCTTGAGATCAATGCCAGACATTGTTGTGGCTACTCCAGGACGCATGATAGACCATTTACGCAATTCTATGTCGGTGGATTTGGATGATCTTGCTGTTTTAATCCTTGATGAGGCAGATCGTCTTTTGGAGCTTGGATTTAGTGCTGAAATTCACGAACTTGTGAGTTTTAATCCCCGCAAAAATACTTACAGTTAAATATCCTGTTTTGTAGTTTATCTAGATCTTGATTTCTATTTTTTGGAAAAAAGTAACAAACAAGGTTGATTTTTAACAGGTTCGCATGTGTCCCAAAAAAAGGCAGACTATGCTGTTTTCAGCAACCATGACTGAAGAGGTGGATGAACTTATTAAACTTTCGCTGTCAAAACCCTTACGTCTTTCTGCTGATCCATCTGCAAAACGGCCAGCAACGTTGACCGAGGAGTAATTTCTTCATTAATTCTCTTTCCCTTTGTATTTTCTAATTTCATCATTCATTTCCATTGATTTCTTTTCTGTATGCTATGATAGTTAGCTGTATGTTATATGTTAATGATAACATCACAAGTTATTCTGAGAGAGAAATCAATGAGTAATATTTTTTAATGCATCCCTGATTTGTGGACCTTTTGGTGGGATGAACATAGAGGCTTTTGTGAATTTTAAAAACGGGTGGAGATTGGAGAAAAGTGTGTATACTCATGCAGAGTATTTTTTATCCATAAAACATAATTATGCAGAACTATTGTGTTAAACTTTTTTAAGTTTGCATGATTTTGGCATCTAGTAAAACCCCTTGAGTCTTGTTAAATGTTAACTATTGTTTTTCTTTTTCAGGGTGGTTAGAATACGAAGAATGCGTGAAGTAAATCAGGAAGCAGTTCTTCTTGCAATGTGCTCCAAAACTTTTACTTCTAAAGTGATCATCTTCAGGTTTCATTTCATCATCATTTATTATATTTACATGCAGTTTGTGATTCTTGATTTCATTAATTGTTAATGAATTCTCTTATTTAGTCATTTAATGAATCTGATTGACAATTACTATGAGGTTGATTTTACTTTGTTCCAGTGGTGGGTCATGACATTGATGGTTGTGGCTCTCTTAGTTAGTTGCATGGAACCTTTTTATGACTATAATAAACTGAAAATGTTTAGTCATTTTTTTTTTTCAGATTTCAAGTCTAATTCTTCATTTGCACTGCTTTTGGATTATTAACTCCTTTTTTCACTATTCT
The DNA here is from genome assembly GCA_026901365.1 of Sesbania bispinosa. NCBI lineage: Eukaryota > Viridiplantae > Streptophyta > Magnoliopsida > Fabales > Fabaceae > Sesbania > Sesbania bispinosa. The sequence goes on along the minus strand of QLOH01001195.1, from coordinate 15,984 downwards.
GCTACCTCTAACTACTTAATAATTTGTCATTTTAATGTGAAGTGGAACGAAGCAAGCTGCACATAGGTTGAAGATTATATTTGGATTAGCTGGATTGAAAGCTGCTGAGCTTCATGGAAATCTTACTCAAGCCCAACGCCTTGAAGTATGTTGCTTATTCTGATCCGTGTATTTTGTATGTTGACTCTTTGGTTTGCTTTATAGTTATGTAATTATGTTACTGTCACGTTTTTGGGATACTAAAATTGTGATGTTCCTTTAGATTTGATTTGTTCGTTCTGTATTTCCTATTGAAAGGATTTGCTCCATTGAATGTAGTTTTGGCAATATTTGCTCACTTTCTGGTTATTTGTATAGGCTTTGGAACAGTTCAGGAAGCAGCAAGTGGATTTTTTGGTTGCAACTGATGTGGCTGCTCGTGTAAGAATGAATTCTTGAAGAGTTGAAGTTCATTTATTCTTGTATCACTTTAATATAACATTACCCTGTTTTATTCTATATCCTGGGACACAGGATAAGAATAGTAAAACTGCATTAGCTTAAAATGAACATAAAATTATTAAATTTATGGCCTATTAGCATTTCTTTTGCCATTTTGGATATGGATTTGACACTGACATATAATTTTACGCATAGGGACTTGACATTATTGGTGTTCAAACCGTTATCAACTTTGCATGTCCACGCGATCTTACTAGGTATACTCGATGACCCATATTTCTTATAACTCTGGCCCTGATGACTAATATTATGACATGTTGCAATTTTAATGTACATCCTGCAGTTTTTGTCACCTACCTTAGTTGGTTCTTAAGTTACAAATTCTCGTGCATAATAGATAACATGTTGATCTCACCTTAAACATTGTCATTTTTCCTCTCTGACCTGATGACTTTAATATCTTTTTTTTAACTTGGAAGCTATGTTCATCGAGTGGGTCGTACTGCAAGAGCTGGACGAGAAGGATATGCTGTCACATTTGTTACTGATAATGACCGGTCACTTTTAAAAGCCATTGTGAGTATCATTCGGAGAATTGCTGTATCTGTTTCCAACATCTTTTCTTCGTGACTGTCACTTCATGTACTTCCGTGCACACTTTTACATACAAGATTAAAAAGTCATGCAAGTGGATCTGGCTTTTGGGTCTCAGTTACATAGATTTTGTCAATAAACAGTTACTTAATTTTCACAATGAGTTATTCAAGTTTGACATTTCACGAGAAAATTTCTACATCAGATAAAATGCATGAAGAAAACCGCAATATCTTTATTCTTTTCACAGTTTGCTATATTTTAATTCTACTAGTAATTTGGATTTTCCTATTTGAAAAGTTTATTGATTCTTTGTTAAGGTGGAGAACAAGCAACCTGAAATAGGAAAAAGAAAGTTAACCTTTTATATAAGCCATTACATAATATTTCTTGTAAATGTTGATTTTCAATTAATTAGGCAAAAAGGGCTGGTTCAAAGCTGAAAAGCCGCATTGTTGCAGAGCAATCTATACTCAAGTGGTCTCAAATAATTGATCAAATGGAGGATCAAATTGCTGAAATATTTGAAGAAGAGAGGTTTTGATTATATTTAGTTGTTAAGGCTTCATTTTTTTTCTTTTTCTTTAATATTCTACTGCATTTATATTTTTCAATTTATTCAGGGAAGAAAGAGCCCTAAGGAAAGCTGAAATGGAGGCCACAAAGGTATTGATCAGTTATTCTTTTGTTTTACTTGCCTTCATTCCTGGTGTGCCTTGGATTACACAAATGTAATTATGTTTTAGTTTGTGTTCACATCTTGTCTTAAGAAACAGCATTTCCAAGGTAGAATTATTTAGAATGTCTTAATAACACTGTATTGTCTTCTGTGACGTCGAAACCCTGTATTGATTATTTTCATTTTCTCTCTTTAACATTTTTCCCTTCAATTAAATCATGCATTTAATGATTTTGGCAGGCTGAAAACATGATTGCACATAAGGAGGAGATATTTTCCCGCCCCAAAAGAACCTGGTTTGTCACAGAGAAGGAGAAGAAGCTTGCTGCAACAGCAGCAAAGGTAAGAACAAATTACAATGATTCAATCCTAATTTTACAAATATACTATCCTAAATAGGTTTCTAAGATTGCTCCTAATTGATTCTATCATATATAAATGGTGATGGTATGCTACCATAAATATCTAAGCTTTTCTAACAAATATGATGCATGTGTAGAAGGTTGGCTATATCCCTTCTATGTTCTCCAATCTATAGCTGTGATGGTGACATGCCAGTTGAACTTAAATGACACATTTTTTAAGTTCATGTTCTCCTAATCTTGGGTAAAATGTGGCCTGATGTTGATGAGAAATGAAATGACTGTTAACAGGTATCCATGCATAAAGGAACGAGTTCTGGGAAGGAGGTAATTAGTGCCCAAGAAGCTGAAGACCTCAGAATGAAGGAAAAGAGGAAACGGGAGCGGGAGGTAGGAAGTGTTCCCTAACCTTGGTGGCGTGCATACAAATTTGTTTGTTTTTATACTTTTAAGATAAGATGTACATAAGCTTGATTGTATGCGTAGTCATATGTATATGTTTACTTGATGGAAATATCTTTGGTATAGAAACATTTGCCAAGAAAGAAGCGCAGAAAATTGGAAGCAGCTAGAGAGATGTTGGAGGATGAGGACCAGGATGACAAGCCAGTAGAAGTAAGCAATCCCTACCTTTCCCATTAACTTTCTCTACACAGTGAATGTTGGAAATTAGAATGTTGTTCCTCACCTTCCGTTACACTGAAAATGAATGCATAAAATTGCAGGCTAAGGGAACAAATAAGAAAGAAAAGGGCGGGATGTCACTTGTTGATCTTGCTTACCGACGGGCAAAAGCAGTGAAGGCTGTCAAGAGGGCTCTAGATTCTGGCAAGATTGTAAGGAAGAGTCAAAAGAAATCTAACAATCCTTCTCGAAAGACTCCTTCAAGGACAGAAGAGATGCGGGAGCTATTCCAGACTGACATGAAGGAGAAAAAGACAAAGAAAAGAGGTATTGGAGCAGGAAAGAAGTCCAAGAGTTCATTCAAAAGCAAGTCAAGGTATTAATTAAAAAGTCTATCTCAATATCTCATTTCTAAAACTTATGTTTCTGAGCTTTTAAGCATCTAACACAGTATTGATTTCTTCTTGATTGAGTCATTAAAAAGTCTTAACACTTCTGAAGTTGGGTTGATGAGGCTTTTTAGAGGTCCACTTAACTAATAATAATATAACATTATAACCAATGGATTCTTTTTTCTCATTTTCATTTTCTTGGTGATCAAGTTGTATTTAAAATTTTCACCTTGGGGCTGTACCACTGCTGGAAATTGTAGATCTTCCTCCTCTAAATAGCAAGCAAAACATTGCAGTCAATAAATTTAGAGATTTCATTTTATTTATTATTAAAATATTGCATATCATTTAATGCATTGTAACTGTAGTGTTCATAGTTGTAGTTTCCCTAATTCCCTCTCCTGGGGGTTTTAGGTTGGTATATCATGGAAAGATATATTCATTGCTAAAAGCTAAATAAACAGTCCAAGTGTCCAACTTGGTTGTCTGTCACTATTTATTACATTAGGAGATGCTACTTAAGTTTCTTTTGATATCCTCCCCTTCGATTTATTGAAGTGGTTATTTGTGGTAAATGAGATATTTGGAAATGGTAAATGATTCCAGTGTCCTACTAACCTGTGAGCACAAAGTAAGAAACCAATAAATAGATTTTTTTTAATGAATTCAATACATTGGTAATATTAAACCTTCCATTTTTGAAAAACTGAACAGATGTAACTTTCTACATCTTAACATTTATTTTACCCTTGTTTACTCAATGCTAATAAAATAAAATCTTGTACAAATTCCCTTTCAGGTACAAGCGCAGGTAGTCTGTGAGGCTAATAATCCTGGTCATAAATATGTGCTTGGAAGGACCATAAACCTGCAATGCGTGTCCTTATTGTTGACCTTACATGCAGTCAAATGCTTATACCATAACCACTCAATTATTGGAGGTGATTAAATGAGCTCCCACCTGTGAAATGCAGCTGATACCTCTACTCTACTATTTTTGGGTGACCATGGTGATTGGTGTGTGTAATCAATGAGGGAGATGCTGACAGTAACAACTACTGCCAAATACCTTTTTTTTAATCCATTGTATCATGTCAGCTTGATTCTTATCCTAATTTTGACTTGTGGTTTAGTGCCATATATTTATAGCCTGCTCAATTTTGTAATCTAGCATATCATATTGATCTCCAAATGTTACCAATAGAAAAAACATTTATTAAAGAAACTATAATTTCGTTTCTTGCTTCTTTTTTTGGTCGAATTGCTTCTTCTGTTGTACATCTTTTGTTAGGGCACCGTCATTATGCAATGGATCATGCTGCCATGTTGGCCGGTGATTGATTATATAGTTACAATTACCAATTCACTCTGGCAATGAAGGCTCTCCTTATTGACCCCAAAATGTTAGTGTCTTATTAACCCCAAGGGGTTGGTCAAGTGGAGCAAGACAGAGTCTCGCATCTGGCAAGTCGCAGGTTCAAACCTCCATTTGTTCTCTTGGGGTGAGGTAAATGTAAGTACCTTTATAAGCTCTTTGAGCCTGGAGACATTCTCTACCTTGGATTGAGGCATTATCTTCTAATCCTAAATTTTTAATCATAAAAAAAATTCATTTATGATAATATGCATTAACCTTTCTATCAAAGGAAAATTAGGGAGAATGAAATACATTCATTAACCATACAAAGAGAATGGGGTTATGAATTGAATTATGGTACTGTGTATACCACGATTCTTAACACGTTTTCCCATCAAATTTATGTGTTTAAAGTATCCCACTTTATGTTTCTTTAGAAAAAAATTGGTTCATTTTATTTGTCATTTTCTATTTTCAAGAAATATTTAATATTTTTTATCATATATATTCTTTATAAATAAATGAGACAAATTTTAATAATAAATGATAAGGGTTACAATAAAAAATTAATTAGTATGTTTAATAAAATTTAAAGAATTAATTATATTTTTAAATTTATGGGTAAAAACCTTAAAAAATAAGTAAAATAGGACAGGTTGAAAAATTGATTGAATATACAAAAAGTCATTTAAATTTAGATAACCAATTAAAATAAAATCTATTTAAAGATTCATTGGATGCAAGTTAATCAGTTAACAAGGGTTTTTTAGTGACCTCTATATTTATGGAAATATTCTCCGTGTTTTCCCGTTATAGGCATACATTTTTTTTTCCGAATAGAAATCAAATGGAAAATAAGTATCACAAAAAGATAAAAAAATATATCACCATATACCATTTCTTTAAATTCTCTTTTCCTCACAATGAAGACAAGTTTCGTCATCTTGGTTCATGGTTCCCTAAAAAAATTTAATATAAGTTTATTCTTTCGTTTATGAAAAGTGACATTAAATTGAATGATCATATACTACTGATAATTGAGTCCTAAATTAAAGTTATTTTATTAATTATTTTTAAAAGATTTGGATTTTACAAGAATTATTTATTTATTTTAAAAACATTTTCAGAAACTGCCAAATATGTATAATTATTTTTAAAAATAAAATAAATAAAATGATAAAAAAAAAGAACTTAATTGCATTTTTGGTTCTCATATTATCATCAATTCGTGATTTTGATTCCCCTATTTTTTTTCGTTATTTTGATCTCTCTATTATTCCTAATCCTGAATATAGTTCAAAATTTTGGTCCTTCTATACCTCAAAATATGTGTTAGAGGGATCAAAATCGCGAATTGATGATAATATGGGGATCAAAATCGCGGATTGTTAATAATAGGGAACAAAAATAAAAATATAATTAAGCTTAAAAAAAGTGATGACCCTAGTACTGACATTAGGGTTTATTCTAAAAAAAGTTCAATTTGATTAAAAAATTAACTCCGCCGCGCCTATAATGATGGTAGTCAAATCAGCAGCAGTGAATCCGACACACTCCAAATATAAGGACAGAAAAAGTTTGGATTAGATATGATTTTGTTTGTTTGTTTTTTCCTCAATTACATATGAATTTGTTTGAACTTTGAAGGCCATTTTGTCAAACCAATTTGCCTATTAACCAGACTTTCATTTTCAGTGGTTGTAATCTGCACAAAGGTTTTCTTTTTCTTTAATGTGCGAAAATATTAGCTGGGTCTATTTCAAATCTGCATTTCTGAAACGTAGGGGAGCAGTGTAAGGAGTGCATTGCAATGCCTGTAAGTATGATAGCTAACTTCATTTCCACTTCCTTTGATCTTACTTGTGTTGCATTCTGCATCTACAATGTATCTGTTTTCGTGGGATCAAACTACTATCCTAATATATGAAGCTATTTGATAAAATTGGAATTTTTTTAAAGGCTTTGGTTTTATGCTTGTGTATACTCCTTCATATTGTCGAATTTGATGTCTTGTTTTTTTGTTGATTTCAAAGTCTTTTGCAGTTGCTTATAAGTGGATTTTACCGTTCTCTGGATTCTGCTGATGCAATGACTACTTATAATATAAGGGTTGGGTAGTTTTTTTTTTTTGTAGATTTGATTCTGCATCATCCTAACCATTTTGGTTTGAATAGTCTTTTGGGTTTGTTGCTTTTCCTTTTTATTTCTTGTTTATTGAAAAAATTGTTATTATTACTGTTGTTATTGTTGTTTCCTTTTTCCCATGGACTCAATTGCATAAAAATGATTGTAGTTGGCTGAGATTATGGTGCATGGTTGTTGTCTCGTGGCTAAGAGACAACATAATGTATCAGGGTAATGTGCAATTTCACAAACCAATTCAAATTTATGTTTATTCACCCTATATAAATCATGCTTTTTTTGCTTGCCCCACTCAATTTTGGTGTTTCTGGAAAGTGGGTTTCCTTGTTTTGTGATTTGTATCACAAAAAGCTATTGTTTTGCCCCACTCAATTACTGTTCTGCTGTGGTTGATGTAATGCTTTTCTATTATGAGTTTAGCTCCCTACATCTCTTCCAACCCCTCTTGCTTGTATGATATGATGCCTATCAGTAATCTATTTATTTTAGCAATCCTGAGATCTGAATTGTTAAATGGAAGACTAGAGCTACTTATTTACTGCTTACTGTGACTTGAATGCACCGTTTACATTTTACATACATTACAGATCTTTCAGTAACTGTGCTGGCAATATCCATATTAAAAACTTTGAACATTTGGTTCTTTGATTTGGAGCTAAGAGGAGCATGGAAGGTATTAAGGGTGGTGAAGGATCTGTCACGGTAGGAACAACTGGAACAATCAGCTCCTTGATGACAAGAGAATTGGATCAGATCCCTTCAGGTCCACACCAACACCAGCAGGTATCTTCAACAAGCAAACCTCGGATTTCTGTTGCCTCTGGGAGTACTACTCCAAAACGACTACAACCGAGAAAGTCATTAGATGAAGCCAGCAGCAGCAGCAGCAAAAGTAGAAGCAGTAACATCAAAAACCATAGAAGCCCTGGGATTGGTTCCAATACAAAACTTAACAGCAAGCATACCCATCAGATACCTATGCTTGGTTCCCATAACTTTCCATTGGACACAAGTCCAGTTAGGAAGAAAAATGACAAAAAGAAAAAATCCAACATTGTTGAAGTTGTGGACATTAAATGTGGCAATGCAGATAAAGCTTGGTCTAGCCCTATAACAAATTCTCTCAAGAAGTTGGGTTTCTCAAAGCTCTCTGAGAACATTATCTATAGCTGAAATTTTATGTCAGACTTTAGGTTCTTGTAGCTGAAAGCAGAACTCTTATTTGGCTTACTATTTTCTAATACATCCACCATAGAACACATGCTTGGGAGGAGCTTGCTACTTCCTCGCTTTTTCTTTGTACTTTCTACTTTGGTTACAATTGTTGTTCTGGAATCAGTGCTAACTGAGGAACCTGCGTCAATAGTTTTTGACTTGTTCTTCTGTGACCTTTCTTGGGAATTTAATTCAAGCTGGCTAAAGTACTCAATTTCTTGCATTAAAAGGGAACCAACTGTGCCTCTGGTGCCTATTTCTACAGGATGTAATTCATCCATCTCTTCTGTGTTGCTTGTGTCAAGGACAATGGGTTTATGCCTGCTTTGTTTTGTTGGTGTCAAGGAGAAAGCAAAATCTTGTGATTGAAGAAGGGTGGTTTGAGATGTTTTTTTGGTGGGGAACTTGCACAAATTCTGGGGCATTTTGTTGGGTTTGAAGAGACTTGGTTTCATGAGAACTAGCCACATTATGTTATTTATACAAAGTGCATGGTATCAGTACATGTAGTTTGGGAGTTAGTTGATGATATGGTCATTAGATTCATCTGCTTGCAGTGAAACACTCAAGCTCCTGACTAGTGTACTATCCTTGTAATTTTTAAGTTTCATTAACATGTCATATGTACATGTTAAGGTAATTATTTGGGACTCTAGTCAATGTGATATGAATCAGATGGGATTCATGTGAAAGAAAAAAGTAGGACAATCACTTTCATTGACTTTTGAGCAAGCTGGTGTTACATTTTGGTGTCTTAAATGGCACGGGAACAATAGGAGTCTAGTTGGATTAGTACTAAAATAACTTTATTTGAGTGATTTTTAGTGATGGGAGAATTATGGATGATTTTATTTTGGATGGGGATGGCTCTATACTATCTATTATATAATTTAGTTTTATTTTGGATTTTGCAGGGACTTAATATATGCTCATAATTTACTTTTGCAACTTTCAACTGTAATATCATGCTTGTTAAATCTGGTTCTCATACAATTTTATGGTTCTATCATCTATCCATTATGGAGTTCATTTTTTTTCTCTTAGTTCTACCTTTGTCTATGTAATTTTGTTGCCACCCTCCCTTTACTACCTGCATGTATAAGGAACTTGTGCAATCTCTCCAGATACGGCCACTGTTGGTGGACCCTCTGTGCTGCCTTCTTTTGTGGTGTCACTCACGGGTATTCCATTCATTTTGTACGTGGACTTATTGGACATAGATTCCTTTTCACAAGTTGGGGTCTTTGGGAAAGGTTTTCAACTAAGCTATGAATACGACCAGTTCTTACCATTTGATATATATTGTATATTTTAAGAATACCACTACTCTTAAGCTTCTTCTCCTTCCAAAGAGAAATTGCATCATTGTCATGCAAAGTTATAGATGGGATCAACTTGGTTAGTGGTCCTCTAGTTGCCTAAATGACTTAAAAGATAATAAATTTTGTGAATCAGTTTTCAGCCACGGTTATGTAAAAGTAGCTACAAGGACAACTCAATTTACTCAGCTGTTATTTTCAATCATTTGTCATTGTATTTTTAAAGTATGAAACTTTTTTTTATTTTGTTTTGCATGTTATTGATATTTCATTGGTAAAAGAGACTTCATACATACATGATTAAGTTTTCAATGGCATTAGCATCATTTGAAGCCCCACTATCCACTTCACATCTCTATCTTTTAACGCCACATTAAGATTTCCTTTGATGAAGGTTAGTCTTAAATAGTAAAGGCCCAATAGATGATTTTGTTGAGATTCTGTAGCTCAAGATATTAAGTGCATGCTATACAGCAAGCAATCAAGCTATTGTGATAATTATTTTAGATAACTTTAACTACCTGTAAAAAAATGAAAAAAAATAAGTAAATTTTAGTTAACATTTAGATGCATGAAAATACCTCAACTGAAAATTGGAAGGGGCTGCGCGAACGCATGCCCCCACTGCAACAAATTATGACATAGGCTCTGCCACTTGGGCAGACCTTAAGGTAGCACCCCTCCCAAGTGCAATGGAGGTCACTACCCTAGGCCATAGGCCATCTTGATCACCTATAGACCCTGTCCAGGTAAGTATGTTTCATTGAGTCAAACACCTCATGTTTATATCTCATCCTCCATCCTACTTTGCCTGATATATTCGATGTGGGATTAACTTAATCTGGGTGCTTTGAAAAGTTGCAGGCATGCAACATACCTAGAGGAAAAACAATCAATGGTTCTAAATTTTCGTTAGAGTGATTTTCCTCCAAGATCAAGAATATGGTATACCTTTAGTTGTATCACCTTTCCAATGGCATAAATATTCTAAGACTAGAATATCCCAGACATTTGGAATCTGAAAGATCATGTCTAGTACATAATCTGCCATTTTTTCTTAAAACCCACCAATTTAACATCCAATTATCAATTTTTGAGGATTTAGTATTTTTTTTCATTTTTTGATGAGTGGTAGAAAACTAGTAATTTTAACCTTGTTTCTTGTATAACTTTTGGGATGCATAAGCCAAAAACTGAGAATTCACTGTAACACCTCAAGATGTTGCAACATATATGAGGACTTTGTGCACTTTCTAACATTTGATTGGAAAGAGTTTTAGGTAAGTACTCCATTATATTCTTATGATGATTCTTCTAAATGACAATTGTGAAACAGTAATGAAATTGTATTTATCATTTTTTTAAAAATAATATTTGGTAGAACAAAGTCATGAGTTAGTACCTGAAAGTAAGGAAACTGATAAATGATACACACACACTTTAGGTTCATGAAATCCTAAATTTCCTTATTAGCTTCTTTGCAAGAACAGTAGATATGAAACAATTTGTTAGACAAAGGGACACAAAATAGCAAAGATTATTTTGTTAACCCATAACTGAAGATAGAAGAAGAGTCTTTTTTTATGTTAAAAATAATAGTCAAGATGCATCTTTATTAAAGATGAAAAATGTTAATGTAAGTATCAGATCAAGTTACACAAAATTAATGTTGAGCATAAGAAAAATAGGTGCAACCTAAATTTGGAGTGTGCAAGGCCACAAACTTTTTGCACACCTTAAGTAAAAGTTAACTTCATTATTCAAAAGAAAAAGTAAAAGTTAACTTCTATACTTCAATGACTTTCAGTATATTTGGGGCTTTGGGGATTTAAGATTGAGTTAAAGTTGAATCTTTAGGGACCAATTTTACTTGCAAAAATGTTGATATGGAAGTACTTGCAAGTTGAGTGGTTGATACCATAGAAGTATTAATATTTCCTATCTTGAGGCTCCTTTAGTTGGTGAAGAATCAGGTGTTTTCCTGATTAATTCTGCTTATAAGAAAACCTCAAGGGTACGTGGCGAGTTATAAACCATAAAATTTTCAGGCGAAAATTTTGAATCTAATAAAGAAGCAATGCACAACTGAAGGTGAAACTAAATTTTGAAAGAGTTTGCTTGTGTTGTGGAGTTTGCAGACTTTAGCCTTAGAGTGGTTTTTTTTATATATTACTTAGAGTGGATTATTTAATCTTAAAGAAAAAAGTTTGGTTATATAAAGTTAGTTACCTTGAGGCAATGGTTAATGTACATGATATTTTGTAGTATAATATCTCTTTTTTTTTTGGAAATTTAGGATAAATGATCTTTAAAATGAATCAAAAATTTCTTTCAACTTAATGCAGGGTTGATAATACATAACATTCAAAATATAATTCCTCCTCATTGGGTTAGTCTAGGGTGAAACACCTTGCGGGTGTGTTGCCGATGACACACTGGCTAGTTACCGTTAGATTTAAATTATGTTGATTGAAGGGCTAGGATCAATTACCAAAAACCTTTTGTCTTTTTTTCATTTATTCAACATTGGCCCCTCCATTAAGCGTTATAAACTGGTTGATTTTTTATAAATTGCTGTCTGCACCATCGTAGTTCTCACTACATTGATTCGCCATTTTCTCTTTATATGTTTCATCTAGCCAAACCATGCTCACTCCTTCTCTACCAACCACCACCGCCGCATTAATTCTTCTTTTTCTTTCATTTGGTGTCTCTCCCAATCAGACGCAACATAACAGAAAAAGCCCCAAAACCCAAAAATTGGACATGCTCGACTCAGTGCTTCTGGCGCTTTTCTTGCACATGTGCCCTCTCTTGTACACACACAAATTTTGGTATGTGTGTGTGTGTGTTTGTGTGTGTGTGTTGAGAAGATGCCAAAAAACAATGGCCTTTGTAGAATAATAAAGAATAAAGAATTTTGACTGCAAAAAAAAAAAACAATGGCCTTTTGCTTTGAGAAGCTACACTTCCATGAACCCAATTGCCATGTCTTTGAGTGTCGTTTTCATAGTCTACATGTGACAGCCATTGTTGATACTTCCTTTTTCTCCGCAAGCGCATGTTTTATTTTGTCGCAACAAGCACAAAAATGCCCTTGTTTTTTGTCATTGGAGGTTAAGATCGTAGAGGTCTAGGCTATTGACACCGTAAGTTTGTTATTTTCTCTGAATTAGAGACTCCAAAATGCCCTTGCGGGTCCATCTCCTTCACGTGGTGCTACTCAAAAACTAAAGTTTGACATAAGTCCCTGACAGCAATTCTTGTTATTACGGGGACAGAAACCTAAAATAATGAACCGTAAATAAATCCATTTTAACAGGTCGATTAAGTTAAAATAAGGTGATCCATTGGTGACACACCCGCGAGGTGTTTCACCCTAGAAGCACTCTAATTCATCAAGCCCCATATATTACTGCATCGAGATCCCATAACATGAAAGTTTCAAATGTAGCTACAAAGTAATAAAGTGCACGCTTAATTAGGCTGTAAAATACTCATTCATGTTGTGATATGCCTTTAACCAGCGTTAGTGTTCATGTGAAAGATTAATTATAAAAATTGTAACTATGTAAAAACGTGTAATTTATTTTGATTTGTATGTATGTTTCTATTTCCTTTTGATAGAAAATGGTAGTGAGAAGTCCCCAACAATAACATATTATAAGAAAAAGTAATTGATGTGTTTATATACATTTGTGTAAAAATTAGTGTAAATGGTGCATCGGCTCGCCATATTCCTTTTGAGAGAAAATAGTGAGAAGTCCCCCAACAATAACATTATAAGAAACCATATTCCTTTTGAGAGAAAATAGTGAGAAGTCCCCCAACAAACAATAACATTATGAGAAGTCCCCAACAATAACATTATATGGATATCTTTATAATAATAAAAGGAAGGAAGTCTGAGACTCCCTTTTCCCGCCTAAAATAAGGGTAAATTTGTCCCAATATTTTCACCAAATTTATGCACGTTTTGATAAATTTAAAATTTGAAATTCAAAATACTAAATATTAATGCACCCTCCTTCTTCCCATACTTTTGCCTTTTCAGAGCAATAAATGTTTTGATTTTTTCCCATATCTTCTCTCTCTTCGTAGAGCAATAATGAATGTCAGTTGAAAAAGTCTAATTTCAAATTTCAAATTTTTTTAGTGGGTTTGAAAAATGTGATTGAGTTGAAAAAATAAATTGTGAGTTATTGCTAATACTATTTCCCACGTATAGGTAACCAAATGCCTTCAATGAGAAAGAAAAGCACCGGTTCAGATTTTGTCTATTACAAATTTACAAGGGGAAAACATATTATCAGAGAAAGAGTGAAAGGTTTCGCTAGGGTTCCTTTGCTGTCTCGCGGCTCTTCCTCCCCTTTTCTTCTTCATCTCCCTTCTCTAGTTCTCCCCCTTCTCTTCCCTGCACCTGTGGCTGGTAGGCCTCTTCTATTGGTCGCGCATGTGGTAGTTTTTCTAAGCTTCTATATATCCGCCGTCCAAGTAGCCACCCAATGGCTGAGAAGACAATCAAGTTTAGTTACAACCCTCCCCTATGATCTGCAACTCGCAAAGCAAAGTAGCATTTGGTGGAATCCAATCGATGACGAAGGAATATCACAACGCTGATCTATCCTTCACCATTATTTCAGGTTAGCTTTTGAATCTGATCGTCATCGGAATACCGTTTAAGACATTTGGATCGAAAACAATCATATAGATACTACTGCTATTTGCTTCTTTCCTCTGTTTCTTGCTAGAATCTCTAAATTGGCGGAAAAATCAAACATCAATTTGTTGGGCATGTATGCTGAACAGTTCACTCATTTAGATATTCTTTTGGTAATATGCTTCACATTTTAATTTTAAGAATTTGCATGGACTCCATTTTAATGTATAGGATTTGTGATGAGTTGAAATTATGCAGATGTAGGCTCTGAACTTTATAATAAGACCATGTATTAATTTTGTGCACTCTTTAGTGTCTTAATTTAATTTAATGATGAGGATAGCACAATGTTCCCGGGTAAAATGATGTTTTGTTTTATAGATATAGGTTTCACGTTTCATTTGGTGTTAATTGTTAAATCTGAAAGGGAAAGATGCATTTCCAATATCCTCTATGATCTTTTCTGTTGCCCTCAATTCTACAAATATATAGGGCTTGGCAATATGTCTCTATATACAAAAGACAAATAAGGAAAATCATCATTCCTTATTAACTACTTTTGAATCAAAGTTATATGACTGTCCTTCAAAATCGGCCTTCTATTAGGGTTTATCAACATGGCCTATTTAAATTACATTGTAATATTTAGAAATTGATATGGCGTTATGGCTAATATATAATCAATGTTATCTTTGTAGTCTTTAGAATGATGTTTTAATCTTTGCTACACATCAAATGTTAGTTCCTCCTGTTAGTTATTCTTTTTCATTTTTTACCGGTTTCACTAATTTGAGACATGCACCTGCAGGTGTGGGAGCATAGGTTCCTACTATGGAGAACAATATTGTGTTTCAGCAGTTGCTCTACGTTTGCATAGTAGCAGTTGCTCTACGTTTGCATAGTGTTATCCCAATTGATGGTTATGAGTTCGTTATTTTTTGGGAAAAATTTATATCATTTAATCATTTTTATAATGCAGTTTTTATTAATCTTCCCTAATTTATTTTTTAATGCATGTTCTTTATTTTAATTTTGAGTATTTTGCAATTTCTTAGGATCTTTGATTAGATAGGTCTCGCATATAAGGTGTATATCACTCATCTTTTATCTTATTTTGGAAATTAGCAAAATATGAGATCCAATTGTTTTGCAGGTGCTTCTCATTCCCTGTGAATCACCATTTTTCTTTTTCTGAGATTGTCCATGGAATCGAAGGTATGAGGTTGTTTGTATAATATTAAACTATTAAACTATTTGCTTTTAACAGACTGTATGTAGAATACTTAATCCCTATATATCGATTTTTCATTTTCTTTTTCCTCGTGTTGAATTCATTAATATGAAGTTTTGATCTATAGACTAATGGAACTGTCTACTTTTTATGACTTATGCTTTCCCATGTATATATATGCATTTACATCAGTGTTCATTGAGTTTTATCTTTCTGCCCCCAAATATCTTTTTATTCATCCTATTCTTAGGCGATATGCAGTGTCTCAAAGGGTTTGTTATGGTCTACCTTATGCAATTCTCTTTAGATTTTTACTTGGTATTTTTCAACTAATCGTTGATGTTTGCGTATGAAGACTTGGTTTGTTCTTTATTTTTTTCCATTTTCGCAGCAAAATTCTCTCGGTGGAGTAGAAAGAGGTGGAAAGATCTTTTTCATACTTTATCTTTTCTCTAATTTTTCTTCTTCTTTGTCTCCCCTTTTGAAGGTTTAATTTTTATTTTATTTTTCGCTTTTGCATGCTTCACTGATTTTGGGGATTTTGTGATACAGGGCTTCTTTTATTGGGTGTCTTGGCTCAAATATGATGGTGATCTCTTTTCCCTTACCTTTGATCGCTTTTGCATGTGCTATTAGTAGAAATTTTGTGTTGTTCACGATAGCTTTAATCATATTGAGAAGAGGATGTGAGCAATTTTCCATCGAAGAAGTAAATGTTAGGGACTCTTTTAAGGTTTTTTACACTGCTCAAATAATTAAAATTGTTCTTTGTTCTGCTCATTTTTTGTGGCTAGATGAAAGGTAAGGGAAATTTTAACTTCTGAATATAAGCTTAAGGTCCCTTATGCATCCTTTTTTTGTCCCTATCATATGCAATAATAAAAATATAATAATATTGAAATGCGTTTTTACTCTCTAGATTTTCAGGTGTGGTATGCATCATGCAATCACTTAAGAACAATTATTTT